>BBXU01000074.1:0-10220 GCA_001598975.1 Parachlorella kessleri
ACACACACACACACACACACACACACACACACACACACACACACACACACACACACACACACACACACACACACACACACACACACACCTCAGCATACCTGTGGCACCATCAATCTCATCTACAATGACACAATTGGGCCGCCGCTCCCCCATGACCGCACGCATCTCGACAGCATCTAGCACCCGCGCAGCAAGGGCCGCCCCCGACCGGTCGTCACTGGCATTGATCTCCACAGGCCGGTAGCCGCAATGCCGCGCCACTACATGTGCCAAGGTGGTCTTGCCCAGGCCTGCAGGCGTGGCAGGGTCTCAACCAGTGATTGCACTCGAAAGGATGCTGCAATAGGATCCAATTCCGTATATGCGGGGTGGCCACTGCCTGCCGAAAGTCAGCTGGAATGTCTGTCGGTTGGAGAATGGCAGCCGCCGAGCATGCACCCGCCGCAAAGCTGCAGGTTTTGCCTGGCCTGCGTGCTTGAGCCCTCCACAACCCAGCTTATTGCCTAGACCCCGGCTGTTCCACTAACCCATAAGCATTACATCAGTCTCAGTTAGCACCCAGCTCCTTGCACCTACCTACCTGGGGGTCCCGCCAGCAGGATGACCTTGTGCTCTGGCCGGCCCAAAGGGTCTTGGGCTCTGGATGGAGCCCCAAATCGCCCACTGCCGCCGCCGCCTGGGGCTGCTGCCTGTGGGGCGGCTGGGGCGGGCCGGCCAAAGACGCAGGGGTCCCAGCCCTTGAGCCACCGCACCACCTCCCTGCAAGGGGCATCGGTGGTGCTTGGTCAGAAACAGGTACCCAACGCCCAAGGGTTGCCTGGCGCACTGGCGGCAGGTTAATGTTCTCTCCTGCCACAGTGGCAGCTGGTAAGTGGCGCACGGTATCTGTCTTTCTTGGTGTTCTTGAACCACAGGTGGATCGTCCTGCATGGACCTTAGGGACCCGATGGTATACCACACCCTGGCTGGCTGTGTGACTTTGCAAGTGCTGCCACGGCAGCCTTACCTGTTGATCTGCTCGTCGCTGAGCAGGTCCCAGAAGGTCTTGGGTGAGTACTTCTGCACCCACAGCGCACCACTGCCCTGGGCAGGCTGCTCAGCGGGCCTGCTGCCTCCGCCCTGACCTGCTGCTGCAGCATGTTCGCTCTCAGCAAGGGCCCGCTGGTACTCTTCCTGGTCCACTTGGGCCAGGAGGGTGTCCAACCCTTCGCTGAGCAGCCGCCCCCTACACCGCCGCAGTGCTGCCAACACATCCCCATGCCTGCAGGAAAGCAATGGCACATGTGTTAGCATGTGGTACTTGCAGGCTTGCTGCTCCACACCCAAGCGGCCTGGGGATACATCCTTGTGATGCCCAGAGAAGCCAGGGTTGCCCAGCTTTACCACAACTGCCCAAGACAGCGAAGCCTCCAAACAGCACAAGAAACCAGACCCAGCAACATAGCCAAGTCAGTATGGTGCCACTATCCGGGTACGACCAACGCTCCTGCTACTGTGGGCTTGGTCTCTCACCGTGCAGCAGCCCTGGGCTCCTGCAGCGAGCAGTACACGCGCTCCCCAGCCTCAGATGTAACTGTCAAAAAGTCGCCAGGAATGGCATCCACCGCACGCGCCGGCGGCAGCAGCTGGCGGCGCGGCAGCACCTCCTGCAGCTCTGCCGCGGGCCCAACGCTGGTAGTGTGGCTTGCCTGCTGTGCCTGCTTTGCCTGCTGTGCCTGCTGCGCATCACCCTCTGCTAGGAGCTCCGCCAGCTCAGCCTCGTCTAGCAGCAGCTCCACCTCCCCAACAGAGGTGGGGCCGTGGGTGCCTGGGTCCGACCCCAGCACCGCCCCTGCTGCGCCTGCTGTGCTGCGGGCACGGTTGTGCTGCGAGCGCTGCGACCCCAGGCTCAGCAGCTCCTCTGACTGGGAGTCTGGCCCCGCCGCCGCCAGCAGCGCCCGTATCTGCCGCTCGCTCTCAGGCATGGTCCGGTAGGTGGCGGCCGCGCCTCCGTTGCTGCGCTGAGATGCCGTAAAGCCGTCCGGCTGAGAGCTGTCCTCCGTTCCGAAGGCCGCCAGCCGCCTGCGGCACTCCTGCTCCTCGCTGGAACTCATCAAGCCAACAGTGTGGCCTGCCGGCGGCTCGGCCGCTTCCTCTGCTAGCTGTAGCAACTCATCGTCCTCATCAAGAACTGCGGCTGTGCCTGCTGCCCCAGCAGCTGCAGCAGCACCGGCCCCACCCCAGGTAGGCTGCACGGAGCGGGTGCGCTTGGCTGCTACCCCAGCATCTGCGGTGCGTTGCAGTGTCACAGCTGTTGAGCTTCGGACCGTAAAGGTATTATAGCAAGCATTTTTGGACAGTTGGTCCCGTGCAACGAATCCGCAGGGAGGGGTGCAGCAGGCTAAGTCTGTGTAACTACGTGTATGCATGCCTCACCCAAGCTCCTGGCCGCTTCCTGGGAAGAGATAGCATCCTGAAAGTTGCGTTTCTTGTTTCCTGAAAGGCACCAACCCAGCTTGAGGTTCAAGCTCAAGCCTGCTCTGTCGTGGCATGGCATAGTTGGGAAAAGGGACTGCTTGATCACACCTCCTGCATCTTCACTTTCATACAAGCCTCCTTCAAAATCTAGTAAATTGTCGATGTCGTCAAGATAGTCGTCCATGTCGTGCTGCACCTATTGCAACACTTTGGTGCGAAGTATTGAACATAAACACATCAGGCAGCCTCAGAAGCTACAGGGAGCCAGAAGTAAGCGTTCAACAATGTTAGCATGCAGATCAACTTACAAAACGTAGAAGGAGGAGGCTTAGGTGTCACACATGTTTGTCCAGCGTGATTTGAACGCCCTGTCCTGCGACGTGTCCTGCTAAGGCGCGGAGACACGACTTGCCACCGTTGATGAGGCATTAGCAGTTTTGCAAACCTAGTCAACCACATAGCAAACCGCATGCTAGGACCATGGAGGATACCATCTTTGGGTACCCTATCCCTTTCCCTAAGAAAGACCTGATTATCGCACTAGTTGCCGTCACCAGCTTCCTCCCGCTCATCGTCATTGCAACTCGTATAGTCACCACAATACTGGGTTTGTTTAAGAGGAAGCCCAAGCACCAGTGATCGTCGGGTGATAGCAGCATGATCTCCCAGATATTTGTCCTGGGGCCCCGTGGGGACATCCTGATTTTTAGAGACTTTAAGTCGGACATACCCAAGGTGAGGTTGGGGTGTCTGGAGCTACCCCTCTCCATCTGAGTGCCCAGCCCAAGCTATACAGGGCACACGCACAGTGTGCTGCTGCGTAAGGTATCCGTCTGAAACAAACACACCTCAGGGCCGTGCTTTCCGCAGTCTAGCACTGAGGTGTTCTTTAGAAAAGCCAAATTCTGGGACGGCAAGGGCAAGAACGCCCCGCCCGCTTTCCAGGCTGACGGCGTGCAGTACTTGCACATCAAGGTGGGTCTGCCAGGGGGTGGGCGGCTGTTGCCTGGGCAGCTGGACCACAGCAGCAGCCGCGCAAAAAGGCCGTGTGAGGCCAACTTGGCCCGCCTTCTGAAGGGGGCTGGACTGTGAGCCCAGCAGCCTGCCGTGCATCCCACGTGAGGCAGGACTGTCACAGGCTGCCCCGTCGAAAGTGGCAGGCTGCCCCTCCCCCGCGCCCACGCGCACACACAAACACCCGCCGCTCAGCCTGCAGCAAACCCTCCCTGGCTTGCGTGCTACCGCAGGTGGCGGGGCTGTTCTGGGTGGCCACCACCCGCGAGAACGTGTCTCCCTCGCTGGTCCTGGAGCTCCTGCAGCGCATCTACTGGATAGCCAGGGTAAGGGATGGAAGAGCGGGGCACCCGGCACCTGCCGCACTGCCTGCTGGAAGGGAGCCGTGCCCCTCAAACAGGGGCACCACCTCCACTAGTAGCAGCAGCAGCAGCAGCAGCAGTGCTGTAGCATCCTCACGCAACCTGTCCCTACGACTGAGCCAGGGCTGCTTGTTTCATCCACCCCCCAACTGGCTGGTGCTGCTGACCCCCCCCCCCCCCCCCCGCCCCCCCGCGCGCAGGACTACTTTGGGCATGTGAGCGAGGAGGTGATCCGCAAGAACTTCCTGCTGGTCTACGAGCTTCTGGACGAGATCCTGGACTACGGCCTGCCACAGAACTCGTCCACGGAGCGGCTCAAGCAGTTCATAGTCATGGAGCCGCTGGTGGTCAAGCCGCGGGTGCCGGTGGGTGGGTGGGGCGGGCGGGGGGGCGCAGAGTGCGCGGGGCGGGTGCCGCACGGCTGTGCTCCAGCGGGTGGTGGTGGCCGTGCGCGGTGGGCCGCCATGCGCTGGTGAGGGGGGTGCCGCGTGATGGGGTTGGATGCATCAGGTTGCGTTGTCGCCGCTGTGGGCGGCTCCGCTTGTTGACCCGGCTGGCGTGGGTGGGAGGTGGCCCTGGCCAGCTCGGAGGCTGAAGCATAAGCCAGCAGGGGAGCAGGTAGGCCTGGCCGCCTGAGCAGAAATAGGCCACCCTCACGCATGCCTCTGTCGGCCGTGGCCTGCAGAGCGGGCGCGCGGCGCTACGGCTTGGCGGCAGCGCTGCGGGGCCGACTGAGGTCGTTAAGTCGGTGCTGGACACCGCTCGGACAGGTGGGGCGCATGTGCGCATAGGGGTCTGCCAAGGGGGTGCTTGGGCGAGGGCAGGAGGAGGCCCTCTGTGCAGCTGACAGGGCAGCGCCTTCCCTTGTATACAAGGCCCACACGTCTGGCGCTAGTGCTTGAGTTTTGATGCGCTTGTTGGGTGTGCAGGCGCCAAGGAGGAGATCGTTACAGGAGCCACACGTGTGTGCTAGTGCTTGATGTCTGACGCACCTGTCCTGGGTAGTGTTGGGTGTGCAGGCGCCAAGGAGGAGATCTTTGTGGACATTGTGGAGAAGCTGACAGCCATCTTCGATGCGGGGGGCCACCAGAAGTCGGGGTCCATTGTGGGGGCCATCCAGGTGTGTCATGCAGGGTTAGTCAGACGTTGTCATGTGACTATTGCATAGTAACCGTGCGTGGCTGGCTCAGAGCAATGTTTGCTGGTGAGCGCTGTGAGCAGCCCGCTCCGAGTCCTTGCATAGGGGTGGCAGGCTGAGGAGCGAGGCAGCCTGTACCGCATTATTAGAGATTATGGCCGAGTGCGGTACGCGTTGGCACTGATGCTTGTTGCCCACCATACACTGCGCGTGCTGCAGCATCAGCCTCGCCGGGCCCACCCCAGTCGTGCCTGTGCGCAGACCTCTCGCCCGGTCTTAACAGGCCCCCAGCCAGACGACGCCAGCACTCCCCATGCCCTGCACCTAGCATGTCCCCTGCATCCATTGTGGTGCCTGTGCTTGAGCAGGTGAAGAGCTACCTGACGGGGAATCCGCCCATCAAGGTGGGGCTGAGCGAGAATCTGATCCTCGGGAAGCGGGACCAGCGCATGTACAGCAGGCGAGTGGGTGACGGGGGGCTGTGTGTAAGCCGCTCTGGAAAGCCAAAGGCTGCCAACTGGTGCCAGGGTAGAGTGGTGACTGCCATCTCCAGTCTTACACTGCCTGGGTCCTAGCTGATCAGTGGTCGGGAGTTAGCTAGACTTTTGCCACCTTCTGTTGCCACCCGCCTTGTGAGGCAGCTATGGCGGTGCCCTGGCGGTGACACTGGAGTGCTGCACTCCTGGCCAAGTCTCCCAGCATTCCGTAGGGAATTCAATTCCTGCTGCGGTCCTGGTGCAGCTACAGCAGTGGTACCGGCTTTGTGGATCTGACAGCTACCTTCTCTATACTCTCCCCACCCACTTTGTGTCACCCCCCCACACACACCCACCCACCCACCCACACCCACCCACATACACATCCCCGGGTCCCTTCCTGATGTAAGGGCGACAGCCTCCGCCGACTTGCTTGTGCTTGACAGTTCATTCTCCATCACCCCGGCCCCTCCCAAGCCACAGCATGGGTACACGTTGTTCCCCTTACGCGCCGGCGCATGCCCCTGGCTGCCTGCAGCTACGGCAGCGAGAGCGACCTGGTGGTGCTGGATTCCTACTCGCTGCACGAGAACGTGGACCAGCAGGCGTTTGACGGCGAGCGCGTCATGCAGCTGGTGCCGCCGGAGGGACACTTTGCGCTCATGACATACAGGTAGGTAGGTAGGCAGGGTCTACAGCCTTGGCCATGTGTGGCATGATCACCTAGGGCCGTGCCTTAAGGCCTTCGCGAGGGCCTTTTCGTAGCGGCTACAAGGCAGATGGCACGTGGGCACAGCGCCCCAATACGGCGAGAGCAGCGAAGGAGAGCGAGGGTGGTGAAGGGCAGGGCGCAACACCACATTTGCACTGCTGGTGGCACTTGTGCCTCACCTTACGCTCCCTTCCTTCATGGGCGTGGATACCTCTATAGGCCCTAGAGGGCCCAGCTGCCCTTGTGGTTTTCATGTCAGGTAGGCGTAGCCCTCCGCCTCTAAACAGATATGTCCCATGCCACACTTGATGCCTCGCCACTGCCATCTATGTTTTCTGCTCTCCTTCCCCCTCTCCCAGTGCTGCGCGTCCCCGCCAGACCTGGCCTAGGCAGGCTTATGAACCCTAGTGCCAAAGGACATCTGCCACTACCCTTTGTTCTGGCCGGCCTTGCCCCCCTCAGCTGAGGCTCTCTTTCCTTCTTCCTGCCTCACTGCCGCCTGTGACCTCCCCATCCATGGAGCTTGGCAAGCATGTCATGGACAACCCCCCCTCAGCCTGTCCATGGGTATCTACCACGCAGTGACGGATCTGATACCCCCGCCGCTGCCGCCGCTGCTGCGGTGCAGGTCCTCCCGCTCCTTCCGGCCCCCCTTCCGTGTCTACCCCCTCATGGAGGACGACATGTACTCGGGCGACAAGCTCACCCTGTACCTGCGGCTGCTGGCGGAGTACCCTCCCACCAAGGCGGCCACCGGGGTGGAGGTGGTGGTGCCCATGCCGCGGGCGGTGCAGCGGGTGCACTTTGAGACGGGTGGGTGGATGGGTGGGTTAGGGTGGGCGCCTGGGCGGGGGCCGGCCGGTGCAGTAGTCTCCGGGAGGTGGTAGGGAGGGCGGGTAGTGACGGCTGGGAGGGGGCAGGCTGAGCGTAGGTCAGGGCGTTGGGGTGAGGCTTTTGCAAGGGGCGTGGTGCTGTGCTGGTTGCAGGGGTCGCCGCGGGCTGGGGTCGGCATGCGGGTGGTGGCGGGTAGTTGGCCGGGAGGGAGGGGCAATGGCGTCGTTACATATGCAGTCCCACCAAGAGAGGGGCTCTCCCGCGTGCAGATAGCGAGGAGGAGGAGGGGCGTGGCAAGCTGCTGCCGCTGCCGGGCAAGGGGGGCGGCGCCGCGTTTGAGCAGTCGGCTGAGTGGCTGGAGCGGGAGCGCAAGGTGGTGTGGGGGCTCAAGCACCTCAAGGGGGGGCGGGAGCACACGCTGCGGGTGAGTGAGCGGGCGCGTACTCAGCACTGAGGGTAGTGTGATATGTGGTGCGTCTCTAAACCGGTGGGACTTGCATGCTTGCCAGGTAAGAGTATTTGTTAGCTCACTAGGTCGGTTTTGGCCGGCTGGGGCTTGCGCACCCCGCGTGGTGCTCGGCTCTGAGGCAGCGCGCAGCAATTGAGGAGTCGAGCAGAGCGAGCCGATTTAGCAAAACAAGATAGCTGTGTCCTGTAGTGCGCTTGTACCACCTCTGCTGCGCCCGGCCAGTGTGCATGGGACCCCCCAGCCTTGGGGGCTCAAGTCGTAGCACTGTGCAACCCTGTGCGTGGCTTGTGGGTGGAGCTCTGTGGTGTGGATTACCAAGGGCACCCTTACCTCCAAGGTCTGCCTTTGTATGGGACCGCCTCTTCCGTGCCCATGCATGGCACTAGTTAGGTATCAGCAGCGCGGAGCAGGTAGCCGTGCTCCAGTGGCTGCTGACTGGCTGACCTGGCATGCTGTGCTGCCATGTGGGCGCCGCTGTGCAGGCGCGCCTTACGCTGGAGCCCGGCAGCGTGGAGCAAGTGAAGCGCGACTACGGGCCCATCATGCTGCACTTTGTGCTGCCCGGCAAGCCCTCAGGTGACCCAGATGGCCCGCCCCATAGGCTCGCTTGCCTGCCCCGCGGCTTCCCATGTATACTGCAGGTTGCAGACTGGTGTTCAGTGTAGGGTTTATTGTTTTTCCTTTATTAATCGCAAGGGTGCCGTGTGGGCTTTTGGCCATTTCCACCTGTGGACGACCGCATGGGGCCCCTGTTAGCGGTGGCATCTGACGGACCTGTGCCTGCTGCCCGCGCTGTGCTGTGCAGCCAGCGGGCTGGACGTGAAGTACATGCGTATCCTGAAGGAGGAGAAGGGCTACAACCCCGCACGCTGGTTCAGGGTGGTGGCCATGGCCAACTCCTACCAGATACGGCCCCACACATGACAGCAGCAGCGGGAGGGGGCCGGGGGGGCTGCTGCGGGAGGTGGTGCCTCCGCCTGGGATGGTGCTGCTGGGAGCTGGCCTGAACCCTTGCTGGCTGTGAGCACGTCGAGTGTTACCTTGGTTGCCTCAAGCTCATACCTGTTGAGCCTTGAAGTGGTGCCTAAGTATAGGAGTCTGTCTTTGGTCAAGGGGGCAGGCGATGTGGATCAGACAGGAGGTGTGGGCAGACTGGACAGTCTCTATTTCTTCGCCGAGCGGGTCTGTGTGGCGCCAGCGGTGGGCCTTTGGTTCATGACTCACAGACGGCTGTGGTTGCTGATCCTGGGACCAGCGGTGGCGCGCTTACAGCAGGCCAGGTTTCTCCAGGTCGCAGCCGTGAGGGGAGAGCCGGTTGTGCGGGCGTGGGTTTGCGCAGCACCCCTTGACTTAGCCTGGAGGTGGCGCTTTGATGACATGGCCTTGTGGGGAGGCATGCTAGTAGCTTGATCATGTCGCTATGTGTGATTGAGCGTGTGGGGAGTATCTGGTTTCAAGGACAACAGCTTAGCTAGGGATGGCAGCGGCATGTCTCTAACATCATAACTACATGCTGGCCTGCTAAGCCTGCTCTGCATGACATAGCAACCCGCCCATCATGGCAGTCGTGTGCACCTCATTAAACATAAAATACTGAATCTGTACTGCTATTGTGATGTCCAGCCTGTAAGATGGTCCCCAAGTTACGTCTGTTGCCCTAGGGTATAATTGACAGTGCAAGCCACTGTGTGCGCCCAGCTTGTTACTGGTGCTGGACAAGGACCTTCAAGGTTCAAGGTTCAAGGACCTAAGTTAGCTGATGTAGACCTGCCTAGACAGAGCTGACAGAAGCAAAACAGAGCTGCTCTTCTTACACCTAGAGTCTAATCGGTGAGGGCTCCAAAGGTACTGGATGAGATACCTCAGGGGTCACCCAAACCTTATTTAGTCAAAGTCCACCACCAGCAAGCCGGCAGCTCTGGCCCCGCACGCTAAAGGGAGCCCAGCAGGGGCGTGATTGTGCGGGGGTCTGACGCTGTTTGCGAGCTCTCAGGCGTGGCCGGCAGCTGTTGGTCGGTGAGGCTGTTGTGGCCAGCGCCGCCGCGGCGGACAAGGGTGGGAGTCAGTGACCCCGATGGGGGCTCCCCATGCTGCGGTGCTGCTGTGACGGGGCGCTTCCCCCGCTTCACTGCCTGCTCCAGCAGCTCCCTGCAAAAATTGTTACACGGGTGAGGAACTGAACAACCCAACACTTAGTGCCAGGCTCTCCCTTGCTGCTAGCACACATGGTGGCGACGGTGGTTACTAGGGTCGCCAAACGGCCGCTCGAGCCGCCCACGCTTGCGTGACCGAAGCAGGGGATGCAACACAAGCATGCAGCCCTACTGCAGCAGCTGCACAAGTGGCAGGGGCCGCGCGCTCTCCCCCCGCAGACACTGTGCCCATGGGATTGCAACCGCCCGCATAGCACTTGCATGCAGCCACCCACCTGAGCACTGTGATGACCTCGGTGAATGCCGGCCTGGTCTCCGGCTGCTGGGCCCAGCAGCGCCGCATGAGGTCTAGGTACGCCGCCGCCACGCCCGCAAACTCGTCGCTGTCCGGGCCCGGCAGCTGGGCGGGGGGCGGCACCGGTAGCCTACCGCCCTCGGTCACAATGGTGACCAGCTGCGGGGCACAGATGAGATACCCATCAGCTTGCAGAGATAGTTTGAGCCACTTGTAGGGAGGGTGAGGTCCAGGGTGCTCAGCGTGGAGTAATAGCAAGCATGCTGGTGGTGGTGTGTGTGTGTGTGTGTGTGTGTGTGTGTGTGTGTGT
>BBXU01000076.1:0-61999 GCA_001598975.1 Parachlorella kessleri
TTTCGGTATGGCTGGCAACAAAGCAGCGGCACCCCGCCCGCCACCAGCGTGCACACGTGGCGGGCGGGGCCCGGTCGCCATTGCCCTCACAGGAAAGAGAACAATGAAAACCTCGCGGAAGGCGGCCTCTAACATCCTGGGAAGTCTCCGCTGTTGAGCACCATCAGGCGAGCTCAGGTGCAAGTGGTCATCTGGGGTGGCGTCGTTCACTGTCACTAGTGAGAGAACCAGCCCTCTGGCCTCCTCCCTGCCAGCCAAACTGCGAGTTCAGTGCCTTGCCAACTTGGCAGTTGGGACATGGGCCGTGTAGAGGCGGCGAGGATGACGATACTTTTGTCAGCGCATGGCACTGCTTTGCCTGCCATGCTAAAGCACGCCTCCTGGGACAATGCCTCCCTGCTGGGAGGAACACCATCCACCCCTCCCCACCGCCCACTGCAAACACACACCAAACGCATGTAGGCTGAGCGCAGCAGCCCTGCCACGGGACAAGCACCACCCGCAATTCCCCACCCACCCACCCACCTCACCACCACCATCCACAACAGATACACACTGCCCACCTCAGTGCCTGCAGCCCACTGAATACGCCGGCTGGGAGGGTCCCGCTCAGCGTGTTGATCGTCAGGTCCAGGGTGCCCAGGCAGCAGGCCGGCAGCGTCCAGCTGCTGGGGAGGGTCCCCGAGAGGGAGTTGCCGCTGAGCGCCAGGGACGAGAGCAGCATGGGCGCCACCCAGGCGGTGGGGAGCGTGCCCGTCAGGTTCAGCTTGCTCAGCGTCCTGCAGCCAGCCACACAGGCAGGGCAGGCTTTATAGCGCTTCCTACCTTCCGTTCCTTCCTCAAGCTAACAGTGGAGGCGCTGCTGTTGGTTGGTAGGCTGGTTTGTCAGGGGTGGGCCTCGAGGGGTGGAGGGGTTGTGATCCAATCCACCCAGCCAGCCAGCCATGAAGCCATCCTTTGTGTGTGGCCCGGGGCTGCGCGCCTTGGTCAGTGTCAAAGGACTTGCGCCCCCCCCCCCGGGTGCTGCTGGCTAGATAGCTGTGGACCGTTACTAATGACGCGCGGCACCGCTGGCATACAAGCTCCCCCAGGATTGTTTTGGCATAAGGCAGCTTCAGCAAGGGTTTCGAGGGCTGCAGGCTGGCAGCCCATCCACAAATACACACCCACGGCGCCCCCGGGCGGACAACAGGTAACCAATTGCATGGCAACTACACCCCCCGCCACGCCACCAGGCTGCTCACAAGTTCTGCACCCGCGTCAGGCCCGAGTAGCAGCTGACGCCTGTCCAGGAGCAGGGGTCGCTGCTGGCTGCATCCCAGTTGTCCAGCTCGCTGGCCTGGCTGAGCGCCCCCTTGAACTGCAGCAGCGAGCACATGTCCCCGGCCGTGGTGTTGGTGACGTCGCAGCCCGGGCTGGGGCTCGCTGGGCTGGGAGGGCTGGGGGAGGGGGACACCGGCGGCGAGTCTGGCGGCGGGGGCGGCTGTGGCGAGGCGGGCGGGGGTGACCCCTCTGGGCTGGCTGGTTGTGGGGTGGGTGGTGGTGAGGGAGGTGGGGGCGGGGACTCAGCTGGCGGCGATGTTGAGGGGCTTGGCGGCGGCGCGTTAGCTGGTGGGGAGGGGGAAGCGGCGGAGGGCGACGAGTCGCCCGGCGGTGCTGGGGAGGCTGCCTGCGCTGCGACCCCGGTGCCCTGGCTGCTGAGAAGCATTCCCAAGGCGAGCAGCAGGGCTGCCCGGCGGGCTTGTGAAGGCTGCATTGAGCAATATATAGGCCTGCACCGAAAGAGGAGGTTGGCACTGAGACGCGCGCAGCGAGTCCGCAGGGAAGGAGAGCACCATGCCGCAGCAGGGAGGAACCCCTCCGCCGGCTGTCGCGCGTATAACAGCAAGACGTGAGCAGTACCTTTTAATGGCAAGGTTCCCAGCCGTTAATAATGGGACCTCTGAAGACACTCATGCTGCTGGTGGTTGCGGTTTGGAGGCGGCACCCGCGGCCCCCTCTCCATACAGATGCCTACGTATTCACTGGGATTAGTTCAATTGCAGCTCATACGCCTAGATTCAGCTTGTGCTGGACAGCGACCATGACCGACGAGCTACGGACACAAGGTACGGACCGAGCGAGTAGGTATGTAGCAAAGGTCGTGGACTCCGTTATTTCGACTATCGACAGCCTTTTGCTTGTGACCCGTGTGCTGTGGGCGCCAGGTAATGGTTTTGGCGCCCAGGGGGTGGCACTCCGTCCAAACGGCATGCCGCGCCACCGGGCCTTTGCAACTGACTGACGCAAGGTGGTAGTGTCTACCGAGATAAGGCTTGCCTGCAGGTAAGGGTTGGGGATTGCTCACGGCGTGACGCCTTGTCCCGTGGGACACTTACAGGGCTAACAACCTGCCAACAACCCTCAAACAAGGTGTTCCTCTCCACTGGTCTGGTGTCTACCTCACCCCTGTGAGGGTCGTGGACTGCTGCGGCTGCTGTCCTTGCTGCTGCGTCTGCTGCCGCCCCTCTTGGTGCTGCTGCTGCTGCTGCTGCTGTTGTTGTTGCTGCTGCTCACGCTCCTCGTCGCCCTCCATTATCTTGGCTAGGTGGTCTGGATTCTTCTGTAAACACACCTGCACGGCCAGCTTGGGAGTCTCCTACTCCTCCGGCATGCAGAATAAGGGGGAAGCTGACAGACACCAAGCTTGGAGGCACCCTAAAACAGGGCCCACTTTGCCAGCACCCTCGGCAGCGAGACATGGCTAAGTACTTAGGCGCCTAGAGGGCAGGTAGCACCATGCTTCTCAAGCAGCCTGGGACCCCTTTACCAAGCACGCAGACGGAGAGTGTCCCAGTTTCTCTTATGTTTGCACCTAACTGAGCTTAAAGCACACATATTGTCCCTGGCCTTGAAAGTACTTAGCCATGTAAGTCTGCAACGGCCGCCCTGGAATTTAAGCAAGTCAGTTATCCCTTCACTGCTTGCATCTATGAAAATAAATACTTCCAAGGCACCGCGCATACCTGGAAATGTTTGAATTGCTCCAGACAGTCCATCCCCTTATCTTCATGCTCACTCCGCATAAAGCAGGTAAATGCGTGCACGAATGTGCTGCCGCACGGCCCCTCTTTCAGGTCGCCTGCACAGCACAGCACACACATCATGGCATTCACCGCCGCAGCCCAAAGCTCAAGCCCTGGGTTATGTTTCTCGCAGGTTACAGAACTCCGCAGAGCCACCTGTCTGGCAGCTGCACCCCTTTCTCACTGGACTATGGATACAACACTTGCTACAGCTGTCCTGCCAGCGAGAGCAATGCTAGGCCCCTCAGCAACAACTTATGCCTTGGAATAGGTAGCACTGTCGTTCGTACAGGTCCAACCAAGCCCACAGGCCCAGCATTGGCTTCACCTAGGCAGGGGCATGCTAGTGCAGCCTCGATCTGCTTCTCTACGTCCTGCTCCCCAGCTACGCCTTCGGAGTGCTGAAGTGCTTCCGCTGCAAGTTGAGAAAATGCTGACATTCCTGGGTGCTGCTCAGTGGAGCAAATAGCATACACTGGCACCTCTGAAGATTACGATGGAGTTTGATGTATGCAAGAGGCTTCAAGCGTTCAACCTTGGCTTACTTGGATTCCATGGATCTTCTTGGATACCTCTCGGCGCCCACCTCCCCAACCTCACCCTGAGCCATGGCTAGCAACCCGTGCTCCCCACTTTCTGCGCCAAGCAGCCTCTCCTGACTGTCTTGTTATGCTCCTAAGACTACTTGCGTGTCCAAGGCAATAATAAGGTCGTCCAACCCAGACCTTGATCAGGGCTTTGAGCCACGAATCCCTGTTCTCGGCGAAGAACGTCTGGGGCATATGCTATCTTCTATCTGCCTCTCCCCTTGCCCAGTCCAAGGCTCGTTATGCGGGTCCAGGCCGCCTCTATCAAGACGAGTGCAAGTGACAGCAGGGCACAGGGATATTTCAGTATCAACAACGCAAGGGCAAGCAACGCCCCTGTGGGGGTTGCCCGCTCATGGCCATGCTTGGGGAGCAAGCCAGGCCACCGCTGCCAGCACTGAGCGCTCTGGAATCCACGTGTATACCACGTCCTCCCCCAACGGCTGGAAAGCATCTGTGATGCTTGAGGAGCTAGGCCTCGCTTACACGGTGCACAAGGTAAGCTCCCTATCTGCCCCCTTGCTAGATTGCACAGGGCGGGGCACAGATGTGTATTGACCAGTCCTTGGCCAGCTTAGGCAGTGCATAGCGGGGACAACATGATGCTGCAGCTTAGCTGGCCTGCTAGGACAGGGTGACATGAGTGCAAAAAGTAACTCCAGTGCCAAATTCAACGTAGTACCCTGCCATACAGGTGGACCTGCAGGCAGGGGAGCAGAAGAGTGAGGAGTATCTGCGTATCAACCCTGTCGGCAAGGTCCCGGCAATAGGTGGGGTTGCGCCCCCACCATAGGAACATGCAACACCCGGTGCCGTGTAGGCTTAGTGGAGCGCGGCAACGAAGCTGTGGTGTGTTGTGTACCAGTTGGCTGCTGAGAGGGGCACTTGTCAAAGGGACGGCGGGCCTCAGGACTGCCCACAAGTGCTGCTCTGGCGTTTCGCTGCTTCAGCTCACAGTCAGCATCACTTTCCTTCATGGAGCAAGGCAGTGTGCAATGCTGCAGTTGACTATGAAGCCCGGCCTGGAGGAGTGACAGTGTTCGAGTCTGGCGCCATCCTGTGCTACCTGGCAGGTAGTAACCTGGTAGTGACAAGGTAGTAACCTAAGAGGGCTCGTGGCGAGGTGTCCAGTCCAGGCATGGCCAGCCACCAGTGCCAAGGACTTGCACTTGCGCAAGCCGGGCTGGGCATTGCTGCCGCCAACTGCACCGTTCCCGCTGCAGATACCAAGGACCCGGACCACAAGCTGCTGCCTGTCGAGGCAGCAGCACGGGGCGAGGTCCTCTCCTGGGTCTTCCTGCAGACGGTGAGCGCTGCCCGTACAGCTTTGAAGTGAAGAGTGACCAGTGCGCACTGGCTGTTGCGGGATTTGTCATGGCGAGGTTGCGCCGGCACCGCCCTTCCACTTGGCAGAGCTTAGTAGTGGCAGTACTCTTGACCATGCCGTTACCTGCCGGCTGCCTTAAGACCAGCAGTACTGCAAGCCCAGGGGCCAAGGAGGCCAAGGAGCTGCCCATGCGTTACCACTGAAACTGCTTTGGTCTGCTCCCTGCCCCCTGCAGTCCGGGGTCGTGCCCACTGTGCAGCACACCGTCGCCCCGCTCATGTTTGGCACCCCATCCACCAAGGAGGAGTTGGACAGAGACCTTGCGGAGCTCAGGAAGTTCCTGACAATACTGGACAGGCAAGCCTCCTCAACCCACCTGTGACTGACCTTGATCTCAACACACGTTACATGCGTGATAGTTGCGTGGCAGCTGCACCGCCGTGCACGCCTGCTTGCTGCCAGGGGCTAGTTCCGAAGGAGACAAAACCGTTTTTTGTCTGATGACTCAGACGCCTGGAGCTTGGGGGCGGATGGCTGGCGGCTGGACAGTACACCATTGCGGACATTGCACATTTTGGGATGGTGCTGCTTCTGAGGCATGTGTTTGGTAAGTTGAGCATAGGAACATGCACAAAGGTATCCCCCAATCTGTGGGCTAGCAGCGCATTGTGCGGGGCCGCATTTCTGCTGCTTTGGGTGATGTGCTCGCTGCTAAGTTCCTATCAATCAAGCTGGCATAACACCAAACGCTCAGCTTGGAAGGGCATTTGGTCGAAACCGCAGCTGGGTAGATTGTGGGCATTAACTGTCACGTGGAGGGTCAGGGATTCCAGTTACAGTAGACCATCGCCTGGATCTCGTGCAGGCTTGGATCTCAAAAGCGAGTATCACAACATATTTCGCTGGCTAGAGAGGATCACAAACCGACGTGCAGTGCGGAAGGGCATGCGGGTAAGGTCAGACATCTGGCTTTCAGTCAGCTGATATGCATGTCATTCCAGGCATTACATATGGTCAGCCATTTATCTGTGCAAGCTTGCAAGACTGGCAGCTGCCCTTCAGCGGCAGCTTTTTTTGGCACACACAGCAGTCCCAACGACACCAGTGATCAGGCTGCTCTGCGCTGCCTCAACACACAGGTCCCAGAGGCTGGGTGGCTTCTGAACAAGCGAGCAAGAGAGGCAGCCCTGAAGGCGCTGTATGACACAGCAAGAGAGTATGGGGTGCAGGTGACACGGTGACCAGGCCTCGTTGCTGGAGCCTGCCGCATGTACCTTGCATGACGTCCCTCTTTGAGATTGACTGGCATAGGCACAGCGCAGGACAGCGCAGAGAGCACTGCCTTGCATGAACACTCCCAGCCAAATGATGTGCTGTGGTCAAGACTCTGTCTCATACCAGAATACAAGTGTTACAGACAGCAGACTGGCCGCCCAACAAGCAAGGCGGGAGGCCGCCACACTTTGCAAGGTACTAGCCGCACCTAGCCCTTGCAAGGACCCCGCTGCAACACCACCCTGATACTGCCGGGGACAGATGATAAGAGACGAGATGTGTCAAGCGGTCCTTAGTATACACGCCATCGGTCAGTCATTCATATGGGTCGGGTGTCATGTTTACAAGATGATTCACTCCACAGTAAACCATCACACACCCAGTACCTCCTCCCTGCTCGCCTTCCCTGCCACCCTCAATAAATCATCACACACCCTCCCCAGCTGCTCTCCTGGGAAGTCCTGCTTCACTTCTTGCCCGTCTGGGTGGGGTAGGGCGTCCAGTGCAGCCGGGACACGTCAATCTCAATGTTCTTCTGGTGGCTGATGGTGCGCAGGTGCTCTTCTATGATCTTCTGGGTCACGCTGATGATGTGGTCGCCCTTCCAGTACTGCATCACAAGCAAGAGCAGGCGTGGGCCTTTGCATTGGTCTCCAAAGGCAATGCGCAAAGTACCCAGATGCGAAGCAGAGCTCAATAGCCTCCAGGCTCAAGGCCAAGCTTAGCGGGAGTGTGGCACAAGGCAATGGTCATACGACGAGGGATTCCTGCTTGCAATACCCTTCCTGCTTACAGTACCCTTCCAGCAATGCCATCATTTTGCTGGCAGGTGGGCCTGCATTGGATTGCCTACCTCCCAAGCACAAGAGCACCAGCCCTGCGCCTTCCCCAACGCTCAGTGATCTCGCTCTCTTACGTCACATTCCATGGTACCCATAGCTACACCCCACACTCTGGCGGCCCGGACGCCAACAATTTCCGGCCCCAAGCCCCGTGCACTCCAACCCACCGGCCACCCACCCACCCACCTTGATCAGCGACAGCGACTCCAGGGTGCGCACCACGTCATCTGTCTTGATGGCTGTCGCCTCGCTGATGTCCTTGATGGACAGCGAGGCCTTGGAGTCTCGCAGGGCCTCCAGGATCATGCGGGTCCAATAGCTACGGTACGACACCTGCTCGGCAGGCGGGGCCACGATGTCAAATGGGAGGAAATCATGCATGCGGAGAAGCCTCAGGCCGCCAGGAGACGCAGGGGACAACAACAGCCGCCAGACCACCTTGCCTGTGCAAGGGAAAATGCTCTAGACTCGCAGCATGCTTAGCAAGGGAGAAAGGGGAGCACGGCCGTCAACCCTGGTTAAGCTGCGGACTACGCAGCGCACTACTATGGGCACACAGGCCAAGCACGGCCGCCTGATGTAAGGCATGCTGGGACCCACAGCTGGTGATCAAGAGTGGAGGCAGCTTGGAATCGTTGTTAAACCAACAACCACACAGCACTTCACACGTTGGATTTGAGGAAGGCAACCGCGTGCCACATGCTGGCCCAGACAGCCACCAGCAGAGCCACGTCAGCCCCAAGACACGCCTGCCGCTGCACTCCCACGCCCTTGCCTCACCGCGCCCAGGTCCGACAGCGGCCGCTCCGGCGAGCCGACCTTGCCCTCCTTCTTGCTGAGCTCGTAGGAGAAGGCGATGAGGAAGCGGCCGTACCCCTTGCGCTGGAAGGCTGGCAGCGTGAGGATGCACGCCAAGTTGTTGCCCTCCGCACTGTTCTTCTCCTTACTGAAGTACCCCACCAGGTGGTGGTGCCTGCTTATGGCACACGCTGGGCGAAGCTATGAAGCCAGCCGCCATGCCAAACCATGCCATCCAGGTCTGAGACTCACTCAGACACTCCCACACATGCAGCCGAACCACGGCAGGTGCACCCGCGCTTGCACTACATGCCCTGGCCTACGGCTGGAGGGCGACTCCGCCGCTGCAAGAGCCACCCGAGCACAACACTGCCAGGCAATCAACCAGCGCGCCTCCCCTCCACCCGTCAGTCAAACTCAAAGCCAGCCTGTCTCGCTGCCCATGCCCAAGATCTAGCTTACCCCTGTGCATCCCGCTCGCACAGCACGTAGAACAGGAAGGGATCCACATCGTAGTAGAGCGTCTTGTGGTCCAGGAAGAGCTTGGAGAGCAGGCACAGGTTCTGGCAGTACACCTTGCTCTTGGCGCCGTCCACCTCAAACATGCTGATGGGCGGGCTGACCACCGCGCCGCCCACAAAGCCTGCACATCAGCACAAGTGACGGGGTATGCGTGCGACGCGGGTGGGAGGCTCATGGTCTTCAACGCCGCAGGCAGCTCGTGAGGCACCATCCTGATGCTGGGCATGCTGAGTGCTTCATAAGCTAAGCCAAAACCGATGCCCGCTCGGAGGTCACACGTATGACCCCCACTGTCGGCTACTCGCGCCAAGATGGAGCCCACACGAGGCGCCAGAAATAAGCCAAGCCGGCTCTCCACCCTTGAAGCACACACGGTAGGAGCAGGCGCCGCGCTGCATGTGCGGGGCCCAGCGCACCTGGGTCATCAGTGGGGGGCGGCGGCGAGCGATAGATCTCGTCGCCCGGCGGGTGGCGTAATGTACACTTGGCCAGGTGCCGCAGCAGCGTCTTCTTCTTGCGGAAGTACTGCAGGGCAGGGCAGGTGGGGAGCAGCAAGCTCAGCAACTGATGTCCACCCACAGCACCCCGCTTGGCTCACATACTCGCACGCTTGCCCCCCCACCCAGCCACACGCACAGTCTGCTGCGCCAGACTCTCCCCACTTGGAACAACAGCCTTCCAAAGGAATTGGCGGCAGTGCCAAGCAACGACGACATGATCTACCCGCTGATGCCCTAGTACGTGTGACACGTCATCTATTGCACACGTACACCAACCAGCCGGTTAGCACACATGCGAGCGCTGCAAGACTGGCACACCTTGAGTGTGTACTCGCAAATGTACAGCTTCTCGCAGGAGGCGTAGGGCTCCGGGTAGGGCGAGTAGTACCAGGTGTCCATCTCATACTTCCCCAGCTCTATGACCTGCACATTCATATCGGCAGTAGCCCTCTTGCCGCAACAGTCCGGAGCACAGTTGAGCACGCACGGCTCCCTGCCTCTCCTTTGCACCCCGTACATTGCAAGGTATAGGGGCCAAGCCTTACCCCAGGAGATGGGTAGCTCTATCAGCTCGCCACGGGGCATCCTTCCCAACCGGACGCAGCACACTGGCCGCTCCAGCCGGGTGAAGACGCACCTTCCAACTACGAGTGCTCCTCCCAAGCCCCAAGGACAGTACATGCACTCACCTGGATGTTCTTCACCTTGGTCTTCTCCTGGTGCTCCTTCTCCAGGTGCTGGTCAATCGGCGGTAGCTCCTCCACTGCCTGGTACATAGGCAATACAATACAATACTGAGTACAGTTCAAGCTGCGTAGCTGGCAAGGAGCGAGCACCTCAGGTGGCACCTCCCCACTCTCTGGGCTTGGCGGACAGTCGCACCCATACACATTTACGGAGGGTCCTGGCGCCCTTCTAGTCGAACACTGCCTCACGCCCACCAGCAGATCGCCCGCCATGCCAGCATGATGCAGCCCGCAGTGTGCGCTCCTTTTAATGCCACTCACCGGGCCCACATGATGGATCTCCTCATACTTGCGCTTCAGCCTGCGCGTCAGCTTCTGGTCGCCAGACAGGCTGGACAGCAGCTCCCTGCGCCAAAGGCACCATGAGAACGCACCATAAGCGTGTATTAGGACATAGCCAGCACGCGCAAGGGGACAGTCCAGAAGCTGCGCTAGTGGGAAAGACTTCCACAGCAGCCCGTCTACTGGGAAGGCTGTTCCTTGATATCCTCTAGGGGGAAACAAACTCACAGCCTAGACTTCGCAACCCCACTTACGAGGCGGTAGAGGCGCCTGAGGTCAGCCTGGTCAGCCCCTCCCCACTGGCGCTGGGCTGTATCCGGCTTACGCGCTCCGCTGGCAACCACTCGTCCAGGCGTTTGTCAACTGCAGGGGCAGGGAACGCCACCGCTGCTTCTCATACGCAAGCCTTGCCAGCGGCAAGCAAGTCCCAGTTGCCTAGGTAGAGGCAACAGCGCTGCAGCGGGGCCCTCCGTGCTTCAGACTATGCAAAAAAGCCAAGCGCGCCTGCAGGCCAGTTACACTGCGTGTGCCAGGAGCCAAACTTGCACTGAGGTGGCTTACACTCGGCGTAGTGTACATAGTAGATGAAGCCTCCCTCACTGTCCGGCCGACGCTCCACTACTTCAGCAGCATCTGCAGAAGCAGAGATAGGAGGGGCAAGTGGACCCCTTAGCTCAAATTCTTAAGGCAGCTGAAATGGCAATGACACCACGAGCAGCTACCACCAGCTGGGCGCGTCCACTTACGCGTCTGCTTGTCGAAAGTAGCTTTGCAGTAGACGCGAGCGCCTACGTCAAAGCCCTGCGTCAAGGCAGTAAGGGAGTGAGGCAGTCTCCCGTCTCGAGAGTTCACTCCTCCTGCGGGAGCCCGCCTCCTCACCCCTGAGCTTGCAGCCTCTCTCCGTCCGGTACGTGCCATCAAGGCACACCGGGGTGGACTACCGCAGTTTCGCTAGGCAAGGTACAGGGATGGCAATATACCACGCGGTGAGAAGCAAACTAGTACAGTGTAGTTCAGTGTTTCTTTCGTTTGCTCGCCGATTACTACTAGCCAGTTTTCCCCGGGATCTTTCCGATACTTAGAATCTTGAGGTGCCCTGTCTGTAGCGGCTGTCCAAGACTAACCGATGCTTCGCGATGGCTGTTACTTGAAATTCATGGGTCCCGAAGCAGCGGGACCCGCCTATCATGGGTCTGCATGACATGCAGCAAGTTGATCATCTGCGCCGTGCTTGCGCTGCCCTCTACGGCACCGACCCGTGAGTTGTGAAAGGGACTAGCCTTGGGGACTACCCTAGCAAAGTCTTTGCTGACGGTGCACCCGCCTGCCACTTGACGCCAGGCTAGGAGCCCCTGCCTGCAGGGCCCACCGGCGGGCGGCAGACAGCTACCTGAAGGCAGCCCGGGCACGGGAGGGCTTTTGGGTCCAGGCAATGCAGCTCCTCACCTCCGCAGACTCCACGCCACAGGAACAGTTCTTTGCGGCCCATGCTCTCCGCACGGCAGCCGTCCGTGCCCAGGATGTGGTGGCCCCGGAGCCGGGTCAAGCCCTCGCAGTGCGCCTAGCACACCTGATCGTAGAGGCAGCAGCTTGCGAGCAGTGGTGAGTAAGGCTTGCAGGTTTTGTTATTGGCTAAGGCGGAGCGAGCATATGGGTATCGTGTTAAGGCCACTGTTGATACTGTCTGTGGTGCCCGGCACGCTGCCTGCCACAAACCCAGGCAACCCCCACTGTCTGCAGGGCTGTAGTGAATCAGTTGGCGGGCGCCTTGGCACAACTTGCTGTACGAGCAATGTGGTGGCCAGCTGAGCGCCTGCTGCCAGGCGTGCTCGTTCTCCTAGACGCTCCTCAGCTGCTCCCCCCTTAGCGACAGCAGCAGCAGCCCATCCAGCAGGTGTCACCTCTTGATGCCGCCAGGCTGCAGGCGGTGCTGATAGTGCTGGCAGCCCTCCCAGAAGCCTGCCTGTCACGGGATGTCAGCATGCATCCGGATCGCCGCAGCGCAGCCACTGGTGCCCTTGCCGCCGAGGCTGCAGCTGGCATCATAGCAGAGCATGCATTGGGCCAGGCAGCGATGCCGTCGTGTCAGCTCGCGGCTCTGCAGCTTGTGCAGTCTTGGGGCGCTTTGCCTGCTGCAGCCCCAGCCCTACTCCTGTCCCAGGCTGTTGTAGGTGGGATGCATGAAGCAGTCCTTGCTAGCCCCGGAGCGTCAACCTCAGCAGCAGAAGCCCTGGCGGCACTGTATGGTGCATGTGCAGGCACCGGTGTCACGCCTGCCAGCTGCCAGCTGCTGCGCAGGCTGCTGCTATTTTTGGAATGCACGGTCTCAGGAGCCTTACGTGAGGCAGCTGCCTGCCAGCAGCAAGACCCCCAGCGGGCAATGCAGCTGCTGAATGCGGGGATCACACTGCTGTCAGCAGCAGGGGCAGCACTGATGGGTCATCTCTGTGCAGTTGTGTGTGGGGTAGCAGCCGGCCTTCAGGACGTGCCCTTGCAAGTTGGTAATGCCACCCAGCAGTCCAAAAATGGCCAAAGCCATTTGCTCATCGGCAAGCCGCAGGAGCAGCAGCAGCAGGAGCAGCAAAGAGATGTTGCTCAGCTGTGGGAGGCACTAGGGTTTGTGGCAGGCAGCCTGCTTGAGTTGCTGCAGCACCCAGATGTGGGAGTGGCGCTGGCTGCGCTGCAGCCCTGGGATGAGTCGCTGCTGCCAGGGTTGGACCGCATGCTGGGCAGTGTAGCAGGCACAGCACAGCCTGGGCAGCATGGGCAGCAGGCGCTGCACTGCCAGCGTGCCCAGCAGCTGCTGGAGCGGCTGTGCGGGGGCCTGCTGCAGTGCATGACCCTGCGTGAGGGTGAGGGGCCTGGGCAGGCCACCGCAGACGCAAGAGATCTGCCTGCCGATGTCCGCTTGGTGAGATGCTTTCGGAGCTGGAAATTGGAGTGGGAGCTTCAGCGTGAGGCGCATGAAATGCCTGTGGCGTGGTGTCAGAAAAGGAACGGTACTGCGCGGATGTAGGCACGTCCAGCTAGAAATAATTTTGTTGCGGTAGTTCCCGCCGTTTGTGACAATTCTCAGGCTTTGCACCGAAGCAGTCTCCTTACTGAACCGCTACACCTGCAGGTCCGCAAGGAGGGCTCGGAGAGTTTTAGGGTGGCTGCTGCAGCCCTGGGTGCAGGGAAGACAGTAGCCCACCTGCTTGATCTGTCAGCACAGGCCTGCACCACTTGGCAGGCTAGAAACAACCCAGCCCAGGGCTGGCAGCAGTTAGAGTGCTGCCTGTATGCCCTCAACCTGGTGCTGCCACGGCATCTGGGCGTGCAGCGGCAGCAGGGAGGTGTAGCAGCACAGCAGGCTCAGCACGCAGCACAGCACGCGCTGAAGCTCTGCCAGGCAGCTCTCACTGTGACGGCTCCAAAGCTGGCAGGCACGGCGCTCACGTTGCTCGGAGGCATGCCCGAGGCACTACTGCAGCTGCCAGAGCAGCCTGGCCACGGCAACCAAGTGGGAAGCGAAGCTCAAGACTGCCAAGCCAAGGTGGTTGCTCAGCTGCTGGCAACGGTGTTGGGCCTTCTGGAGTGCCCGGACGCCAAGCTGAGCCGCAATGCAGCTACTGCAGTTCACCGCCTGACGAGCAATCCCAGCTTGGCGGAGCAGCTTGTAGCACAGCACGCAGCGTGGGCGCAGCAGCTGGCACAGCTCTACAGCAGCCAGGGTGGCTTGCGCCAGCCGCCCACCGGAGGGGAGGACCTCAGCAAGGAGGAGTTCATGCTTCGTGCGCTTTGCCAGCTGGCACGCACAGCATGGCAGGCAGCAGATCAAGCACAGCAAGGAGGTTCCCGGCTGGGCATGGGCCAGGTCGGGAGTCAAGCTGGCGTGGACAGCCTGGCTGGGCTGGTTCTGAGACAGGCTGGTGCTCTTGCCCAGGCGGCTGTCACGCAGCTGCTGCAAGGCTTGATAGCGCCTGGCTCCCAGCAGCATTATGGGCAGCAGAAGGCCAGCCCAGCCATGATGGCTGCTGCCCGGCAGTGTGGCACACAGCTGGAAGGAATTGCAGTTGTGCTGCAGGCGGCCTTCCCGCCAGGGGCACAACTGGCGCTGGAGCAAGCCATCGCTGATGCATGGGGCACTGCGCAGGTGGCCTTGCAGCTGCTGCCAGCCTTGCAGCAACAGCAGCAGCAGGAGCAGCAACAGCAGTCAAAGCAGCAGCAGCATCAGGCCCATCAGCGCCAGCCACCACCCTACACACAACAGCTGCTGCTGGGCTGTTGCCATGTGGTTGCCGCCGCAGCTTGTGCTGCTCCCTTGCCCACTGCCCAGTCGGCCCTGGCGCTGCTCACGCCGCTCCTTGCAGACCCTCCGCACTTCTGCCTGCTCCAGGCACTCCGAGCTGTTGTTGCCGGCGTGGTAGCAGCCATGCAGCCATCGTGTAGCCCTGAAAGAGCCTCAGAGCCGCATGGACAGCAGGCCTCCGCCGAGAAGCAGCAGCAGCAGCAAGTGCTGCTCAACTTGCTAGAGGCTTTAATGCTGGCCTTCAAGGGCTGCTCCCAGCATGCAGACGACCCTGAGTGGTCCGCACCAGCCCTGCTGCTGGGGGCAGTTGCGGCTCGGCTGCTGCCGCAGCTTCAGCTGCCGGCCGCAGCCGCCAGCAGTGAGCGCCTCACGCAACAGCTGTTGACAGCCGTCAGGCGGGGGGCACAGTCGTACCACAGAGACGTGTGCGAAGCAGCCCTTGAGCTGGCAGTGGCACTCTGCTGCAGTATTGCAGTGGTGCAGCAGAGCCAACAGGCACCTGTGGCTCCAGCTGCTTTTGACAGCGGCACTGGCAGGGGTCCCTCAGCGGTGCCGCAGGCGGACAGCGTGGCTTCCCAGCTGGTCCTGGCATTGCTCCTTGGGGCGGCAGGCGCGATGCCTCCTTTCATGATGATGCCGGTTGCTGACGCCCTCCACACCATCTGGACTGCGGTGGGAACTGACAGGCAAGGCCACGGCTTTGTCTGTGGTTTCCAGAATCTTGTTATGCAGCTGGCCCATTTCTGCTGGTATCTGAGACCCACATCCCATCGGTGCACTAGGCAAGTGCTACCATGTATGTTTAGAACGGCATCAATAAAGTTTGAAATGCTATTTGTGTATAGGTTTGGAGCCTGGCTGGGCCATGCAGTGCTCCACCTAGCACCTCGTGATGCCCCTTGGGGCTCATGGAAGCCTGTGGCCCTCCAGGCAGCCCTGGGAGAGTTGCTGGGTTGCGGCGATGATAGCAAGCGCTTCAAGCGGCAGCTGAAGGTCTTGTGCGGCGGCAAGAAGAAAGGGCGACACATGGATGTGCCCGCCAGGGGACTAGGGGCTTAGCCTGTGGCCTGGTCTAGCCTAGGGGCGTCCTTGAACCGGTTACATGCTGCTTAGATGGGCAGCTGCTGTTTCAGCACCCGACGAGCTGGCTCTGAGTTAGTGAGCTGTTGCAGCACCCCCTTCATGCCAGACAAAATACAGGTAGTTTACACGGTTGTTTACGGCATCTGTGCTTGCAGCTTGCTCCCCCTTTTCGGATTCTGTCTGCTTATTGTCGCATCTGGCACCCGCTACGCTGCTGTCTGGTCCCCTTCTGCCCTGTGCACTTCCATCTTAAAATACAGTAAGCCTATCAATAGCAGTGGGGCCGGGTTTCCCTGAAAAGTACAACAAGGGAAGAAAGTCCAGTGTGCGCCAGTGGGGTGCAAGAGGCTCATGTGACCATATAATACCGGCATAGACCCCTGTCAGCACAGTGTACCCGTAACTCCTCCCTGATCGCATCACCTGCCACCCTCAATAATAGTATTCAGTGCTACAAAGTGGGGATTATGTTGCAAGTATGCTGCACCTGGCTAGAAAAGGTCCCAAGCCTTCGAACTGTCAGATAGTCTCTGACTGCGCTACAGACTTTGCACGAAACAAAACGAGCCTGCCCCTGCAGCTCACCCCCTGCAGCAAGCTGAGCTGCAGGAGGGGTTGGTTGCACCTGAAGCTGTATACTGCACAATCTTACTTGTCTCTGCATGGGTCGCTGTGGTAGTACCCCTTGGAAGGGCTCCACGTGATTGTGCCACCGTGGCAAGGATCGTTTGGGTTGCTCGTACATTCTCGCCACTCGCTCGGTCGCTCAATTGTCCAGTACGTTGATACCTAATACTCTGATCGTCACGGCGTGCGTCAAGCTAAATGGCTTTGCGGGCGTGACAAGGTCGCCCAAGGTTGCAGGCGTTCCCACTGGGCTATTCTTACGATCCAAGGTATAGCAGTCCTTTGCTAGACTTCTTACAGCCCAGCACACATTCCTTCAATCGTCCATACGGGTCTGGCCCAAGGTGCCCCCCAGACAGGCAATACGGCTGTTTTCACACCAACTGCAGGGTAGACAAACGAGACATACTCTTCATAACCGGGAGGCCAGTAAGTTCAAACCATGGCGGCGGTGCCGGCCGCCAACGGAACAGCAGCAGCCCCAGGGGAGCAACAACAGCAGCAGGTGCCGCAGCACGCGCCACTTCCGGCAGCATGGCAGGAAGTGCTCACTCCCAGCAGCCCAACCGCCAAGGCCAGGTGGCAGGGCGCCAGCAAGGTGGTGCGCAGCTCTCTCCGCCTGTCGCAGCGGCTCACCACGCTGAGAGACCTCCTGGGCAGCTCAGCCTACGTTGACTGGCAGCAGCTGGAACACATCAAGCCGCTGGGCAGCGGCAGCTTCGCCGACGTCTCCAAGTGCAGCTTCCGGCCCCTGCTGGAGGGTGGGCAGCTGGCGGATGCGCCCAAGGTGGTGGCGTGCAAGCAGATACGCACCGAGCTGCTGGGGGACCCCCAGGAGGTGGCCAACTTTGTGCAGGAGGTCAAGCTGCTGCGCAAGCTGAACCACAAGTGAGGATGGCTGGCTGGCAGCTGCGACCGGCTGTACTGTGTTCTGCTCAGCCCCTGCTTGTCTGTGGTTGCCTCCTGCCAAGCTCCCTGCCACTGCTCTACCATGTTCCATCAGCGACAGTCTCTTAGCGTACCGGCATGCCCCATCAGGCAGTGGCAGGCTTGGTGCAACCCGGCCGCGGTGACCCTGGCCTCGCCCTGCTGCAGGTACATTGTGG
This sequence comes from Parachlorella kessleri, assembly GCA_001598975.1. Taxonomy (NCBI): domain Eukaryota; kingdom Viridiplantae; phylum Chlorophyta; class Trebouxiophyceae; order Chlorellales; family Chlorellaceae; genus Parachlorella; species Parachlorella kessleri. Next base: position 17,052 of record BBXU01000076.1, read on the forward strand.
GGTTCTATGGCTGCGGCTGGTCTAAGGAGACTGAGGAGCAGGAGACGGAGGGGAAGGAGCTGCCCCATGGCCAGCGCCTGTTCTTCCTGCAGGAGCTCATGGAGGGAGGCACGCTGCAGCACGTGATCATGAGGGCCATGGCGTGCGCGGTGAGGACATGCTGTGGGCGCTGTGCCTGCCTTGATGCTTAGGTGATGATGCCATCCGCCGGCATGTGTTTCTTGTGGCAGATAAGATCTTAAGCAGGCCATGGCGAACTGCAATGCTGCAAGCGCCTCGTGTGGTTGGACGGCTCGTGCATGCGCCGAGTGTGGCTGGGCAAGCTGCTCTTGGTAGCTACACTGCACCCCAGGCATACTCCTCTGTGCTTGGCAGGGTGTCGAAAGGCTGTGCTAGCACCTGCTGAGGGTACAAGCTGTGCTGGCCTGTAGGGACCGATGTACACCGACACCGTGGCTCTGCGCTGGGCCCTGCAAATCGCAGAAGCCCTGGCCTACCTCCACTCCCGCAGGCCAAAGGTATCCTGCCCAGCATGCTTAGCAACCATACAGTCCTGGCATTGATGCATATGACGGGTCAGCTTGATCTACGATGAAGTTGTGTGTCGGTTTGCGAGCCTGGTAGTCTGGCCCATATATTGAGCGCTTGCCTTTCATGTTCATGTGCCTTGTCTGACTGGAAGGGGGTTGCTTGGCTGCCACGCAGGTGATTCACCGGGACCTTAAGGTGAGGTACTGCTCTTACACGATGCAGCCCACATTATGCAGCTGTACCGGAGATTTGTGTGAGCACAGCTCAAACCTGGTCAAACCGCAGCTTGTGGGTCAAGCCCCTCCCCCGCCTGCTTTCAATGCATGTCCCAGGTTCCCTGCCAGCCTTGGCTTCGCCTCGGTGCCTCCCCGGCGGCCCACCCTGCGGGCCAAGTGTTTGCGCTCCCCGCTGCTGCAGCTTGAGAACGTGTTGCTGACCAGCACAGACCTGTCCAAGGCGGACGCCAAGCTGGCGGATTTTGGGCTGGCGCGGCTGCTGCAGAGCTCTCTCAGGAGGGAGGTCACGGGGCCCAGTCGCCTGTAAGTCAGGCTAGGTGTGGGCAAGGAGTCCCGGGTGCTTGGGAACAGTGCTGGCTCCCTGGGGGAGCACCTGCTGCAGGGAGGGCAGGAGGTTGGCGGTTGGTTGGTTGCCCTGCAAGAACAGGCTACTGGGGAGTGGCTGAGGTGCGAGGCACGCAGGCATCAAGTTGTTGGAGTCGGTGTTCGGGCGAAGGTGGTGGTCACAACCTCAGCCTGGCGAGCAGACGGTCGTCGCATACTTGCGCCTTGGTCGTGGGCAGCCGTGCACCCAAGCGCCCCTGCCGCGCTCAGCTTGCCATGCCTCTTACAGTCAGCTGCTGCCCACCTCGCCTCGCTACGTCCTTAAAAACTCCCCGACCCACCCCACTGGCCCACCTTTCATATGGTGTTTCCGTTCCTTGTGAGAGGCGCTGCATAGGATACCAGCATGTTGGTTGCGGGGAGCGCCATACAGTGACAGATGACATGTGGAGTCAGCCGTGATTGGCGTGTGCCACCTTTCTGTCGCAGGCTGCGCCTGGCCTCCCTAGCCTCAGAGGATGCAGTGGCGGCCGCAGCAGCAGAAGGCTTGGAGCGCGGCCGTAGCCAGGCGCTGGAGCGCAAGCTCACCAAGTGGATGTCACTGCCCGTGGAGGAGAAGAGTGTCAGTGCGGTGGAGCTGACACCCTGCACCGGCAGCCTGGGGTACATGGTAAGCAACGTGGGTGGTGCCTTCCTCCGACACGGCGGGGGTCTGGGTTGGGATGTGTGTGGGGGGTTGTGGGCGCGCGTGTTGACTTGTCAGTGTAATGAGTAGCAGTGCAGCACGGAGCCTGCACTTGCTTGTGAAGGGAAACGGAAGCCTGGTACATGTTCGTGGTTTGCCCTGCAGGCGCCCGAGGTGCTGAAAGGAGAGAAGTACGACGAGAAGGCGGATGTCTTCTCTTTCAGCATCATCCTTTACAGCCTGATACACAGGTGAACACACGCACGCATGCGCCCTGGTTCGCTGGCAAACGCATCTGGCCTGCCCAACCCCTTCCCCACCAAGGCTCATGGGCGGGTCCCCTGCCTTGCACAGGCTCCTTGCGCACTTTGCGGCAGGCTGACTCGGGCTGCTGCCTGTGCAGGAACATACCCTCCATGCGGGTGATCATGTACGGCAACGAGGAAGACTTAGAGCTGTACGCACACAGCGTAAGTGGTGCTGCCCACCGGAGAGGCTGCCTAACTCTCAAAGTGCTGCCAGCCCGGGTGGTGGTGCATCATGACTTTGTCTCTGTGCTTACTGCTCACCTCCGGCATCTACTCTCCCGACCAGTGGCCCACAGAGTGAGCAGCCTGATGCACTGATGCAGGAACCCCCACCCCCCATCCCCCCTACCCGCCTGCAGGTAGCGCATGGGTTCCGCCCGCCCATTGGTGACCAGGTGCCGGCGCGCGTGAAGGCCCTGATTGAGCGCTGCTGGTGAGGCAATGGTCACCTCCTGCGGTGACACCTGAAACTGTGCTGCAAAGTCACTCTATTTCGTGGTCCAATGTCAGGGGTAATCTGAATCGGGGGCAGCTTGCAGCAGTGCTCATTCTAGTCCTGCCCGATACTGCCCTGGCTTGGATGCCTCCATATATCAGGGGCCCATGGTAGTTGGCAGCATGGTCTCCCTATTCTGGAACCCATGCACGCTGTGCTGTGCTGTGCTGTGCAGGAAGGGCCTCCCCGAGCTGCGCCCCAGCATGGGTGACGTGGCGACGGAGCTGGAGCAGATCCTGCAAGAGTATCGTAAGTGGAGAGAGGCATAAGAAGCCCTTGGGCAAGTTGTTGTGGGTCTCAATGTGTGGGTTTTGGGGGGCGTGGGTTGTGTGCGAGGGGTGTTGTGATGGGTCACTGACGACATGTTGAGGGAGCCCTGTCTCCCGACGGGTGGTCAAGGTGGCCAGCCTCAAGCCACTGGTGGCCAGCAGGCTGATCACTACCGCGGCTGCTGGGGTACTGGATTGTGTGGCACAGGCCCCCGCGTAAACCGTAGAGCAGAGCGCTTGAGCACCGTGTCTGAGGGTGTTTCAGGAAGCATGCGTTGGCTGCTCTCCAGGCGAATCGCACCTTGCGGTGTTATCCTGATGTAGCTAGCTGCTTGCCGTGCGTCTCATGCGCTGCGAATGACATGGCGTGGTCGCTCCTGTGCAGAAGGCGCCGGCGCCGGGGAAGGTGCGCCCGGCAAGACCTGCGGCGGCTGCTGCAGCGTCATGTAGCTGTGGAGGCCACGGCATGGGGGTCTTTGCCTCAGACCTGCGGTGCTGGTGTGATAGATGGTGCTGCATCCAGCGGTCCTGTCGCCGTTGCCCGGCACATCCCAGGGGGCCTCGTAAAGTGGACCCCTGCTCACCCACGGTGGCCTCCAGCAAGCGAGGCATGTGTTTGCGGCATCGTCAGAGTCTGGTGTAGTGATCTTGACTGACTGACAGCCCTGTCGAATCACACTACTTTTGTGCCCAAATGATTGCGTTGGCTTTGTATATATGCCATGGATGTTTGAGAAGGAACGACATGTTCATGACCCCAACCGGCATTTTTGGGGGTAGTGGTGTGAGGGTGGACGTGCGGCAGTGTGAGGCTTCTGCTCCAGGAACTGCACGGAAATCTACATGAGTTGTTTTACCTTTCCCGGATAAACATCACTTTTGTACATGCTTCATTTGCAAAGGGAGATGCGTGTCACCACAGATAACCTTTGAATGGTGGGTAGGAACCAACTGTATAGATACATCTGTGGATGCTTGGCACAGGTTGGCTGTAAGCCAAGGCTGACATGGCGGACCTTCTAGCAGGGGTGAGTGGGGTTGTTATCTTTGATAGACGGCTAGACTTCCACACCATGTCGGACATTAGTGGGACGTTGGACCCACAGTTGAGCCCACTGGCAGTAGCAGCCTCAAGTCTGCCATGATGACAGCTGACCACTAGCAGCTAGGTTGTTTGCTTCTAAGTCCTTTGCATCAACGCAGCGGGCTCTGTCAACGGGCTCCAACCCCTTGTCCCGAGACACCGAAACATATGTTGGAAAGTTGATGAGGCTGCGCTTTCTCCTTGCGCGCGCGCCGGGTGAGGAAATCAGCATGTACTGCAGAACATCTCGTGACGCTAACAGACTCGACCTTGTTTATTACTGTTGGCTGTCACAGAGTGAGACCTAGATTACGATGCATGCCAGGCTCTCAAAGCCGGGCTCAGTACAGAAGGTCCAGCGGGAAGAATGGTATTGAAACAGTCTGGACTGGGAACCGGAATCGCTGTTGTGCTCTTAGTTGCTCCCTGGATCTTCTCCGATCTAATGCTGATTTACTCTGTAATGCGATACAAGCAATCCTTAGGGCCCGGGCTAGGTATAACTAGTAGTATACTACTGCATGCAAGGTCCTAGTGGTCGGAGTAGAGGAAGGCTGCCAGCGGGTGCATTCTAATTGATCTGTCCCCTTGCCGGTCTGGTCATCCTTCACGACGCCCTGACTTGCCGTGTCATTCCCTCGCTGGTTGATTCCGGACCCTCGAGCTCGGCGATCAGTTTCTTAGGCGCATGCTGGCCCAGGTGGCACACGTTCAGGCGTTCAGGGTTTGACCCCCCTAAACTACCAGTGGAGGGCTCCATCTTGCTAGCAAAGCAACACCAACATGACCAATACAAGGTGCGCCCTGGTTCAGCTACTTGCCCCTGGCACTGGCCTCTGGCAGCTCAAGACTCCACTGTACACGCCACTTGGACCAGTTGCCCAAAAATCGTGTCGTGCCCTCAATCAAAAATCACTCCACTGGTCCTTCAAGCTGCTGTGTTGGCTGCAGGTCTCTGGCAATGGCCACAGCTGGCGTGACCCTGGCGCTGCTCGTTGTGCTAACCCTTGCCGCAAGTGCTGGTGAGTGGTGCTGTGCGCTGGGCCGTTAACGAACCAGGATAATCGCCAATGGACCAAGGAGCTGCAGCACCAGTGTGCACCGTCCACAGGGGGTGCTCAGACTAAACTGTTGTAGCAGATTTGTGGCTATTGACGTACGTGCTTTGATGAACCCACTGCCTGCGTGCAGATGCCCTGACGGCTGCTCCAACTAGCCCGTCACCACCGCCCTGGTAAGAGTTAAATGCGACATTACCAGCAGTTGCACCCGCGCTTGGCTGGTATTTTGTGAACGGACAGGGGCCTCGCCGGCCGACTGCAGCTCAAGCAGTACTTTTGCCTGTACATCAGCAGTGCAGAAGCCTGCCCGCACGCAGCTGCTGCGGGGTCCACACATTCGGCCCCCCCTCCCAGCTCGTCCCTGACCTACATGAAGCAACACCACACACTGTCAGGCAACTCTAACCAAGCCCTCGCTCTGGTGCACTTCACTCAGGTCACCGCCCCCTCCCCCACCCAGCCCCAGGCCCCCACCACCCCGAAGGTGAGAGATTTCAAGGTGGTACTGGTGCGTGGGGATTCGTATGTGTAAGAAGAAGCCCGTCATTAGGGATCTGAGCCAGTTCACATCATTTATGTCCATGAAATTGCATCCGACCTTGGCATCCAACTAGCATGGGCGTTCCTGGGGAAATTTCCCTCCTCAACCGGGTGCCCAGACGGGGAGATGTACACAGGGCAGCTTGCATAGCGTGTGCTTACTAAGCAGTTCGTAAGGGCCCCTCACCAGTCATAAGCATTGGTCCCTTGCAGCCCCCCTCCCCCGCCCCCACCTGTGCCAAAACCCCCAAGCCCGCCACCCCCACGGTAAGAGCTTCTATCGCCAGATCCGGGTCCTCCACTGGATGTGGTCTATCCGAGAGCCTGCCTCACAAAGAGGGCTGGCTCGAAGCCACACTGGCTTGGCTGGCTCAACCATCCTGACCAGCAGCACACACTGCTGACTGCTCATACCAACCTACAGATTGTTGCCTGTTGCGGGCGTGCAGGGGCCAGTTGTGTGCAACCTTGAGAGGGGGAGTATGCGTGGAAGGCGCCCAGGGGGGTTCGTCCCAACTAGCAACATGGAGCCCTATGCAAAGCCCATTGTATGTTTGCTCTTCTCACCGCTGTGCAGTCCACCTCCTCCCCGCCCACCTCCACCGCGCCCTCCTCCCCCCAGGTGTGACCCGGTCTCTGTCAGAGGGCGTAGGGCACAGGGCGCCCGCTGCCAGCTTGGTGTTGGAAGTGCATGTGGGCTAGCCTTGTGCATGGCGGGGAAGTGTTTGAATTGCTTGACGGCTCCTTCCTCTCCTTGGCCTGTCACTGTTTGCCTCCTGGGCTTCCTGAGGGGCGCAGCTGCGCCTCCTGGGGGCGTGTGGTATGCGATGTCCAAGTAAGATATTGTTGCAAGGTTTCCGAGGAATGTTGTTGCGGGAGGGTGACAGCCATATATGAGCCGGGTGCACCTCACCAATCCACAATGGAAAGCCAGGAAGAGGGGACTGCACTCCCAACAGGCTCTGTTCATCGCAGGATCTTCCATGTAGTGTGTACGCGACACACATGTATGCTGCATGCGCCCTGCAGGCCACCTAGCCCGCCTCCCCCGCGGCCGCCGCCCCCCCGGCCCCCCAACCCGCCCCCGCCAAGGTAGGAGGCCCTGGGGGGACAGACCGAGCCTAGTCTGGTTTTGACTTTCTGAGCTCCACAGCAGTCGCCGTGTGGGCTGTTGAGCTCCGGCACAAAGCCTCACAGAGAAGGGGTTTGAGTAGGCTTGCCGCTGTGGAAGGGGGTGTGTGCCCCGTGCACCCACCCCTGCCCCTCCATGCAAGCCTCGGTGCCGGGAAGGAACTCGTGGGCCCTTGGCAGCCTACTTGCTACCTAGTAGTCATCACAGCGCTGTCCCCTTGTATGGGTGGAACACATACCAACCCAATCACGCCTGGCCTTATAACGTGCTGCAGGCCACCCCCACCCCCTCCCCACCCCCCGCGATCCCAGCAATGGTGAGGCCCCTGGCACGGATCTCCCCTCCCTGCACCTTGAGCACCATACGCACCGCTTCCCCCTATACCCTTTCACCAGACTAGACCAAGCCCCAGAGCATACCTGCATCCAGCCCTGTCCATGCAGATCTCCCCTGCCTGAAGCCTGTTTTGCACTGCCTGCCATGAGCAGCAAGGCACAAAGCAGGCACATGGTGTCCTTGCAGGTGTGGCGTGGGGAGACAACAGCTTTGGCCAGCTGGGCACCGGGGCGGCGACCGGCTCCACAACCCCTGTTGACATGGTCACCCTTCTGTGGTCCTCCATGGATGCCGGCGCCTTGCACGCCTGTGGGGTCGAGCGGGGCACAGGGGACGGCTACTGCTGGGGAAACAACGCTATGGGGCAGCTGGGTGCTGGGCCCATCGGGCTGGACATGACGCTGCGCCCACAGAAAGTCCTGGGAGCCATCAAGTGGTCCTACATCGGGGCCGGCCACGACCACAGCTGCGGCCTGCAGCTGAGTGACTCCAGCGCCTGGTGCTGGGGCTCGGGGGCGTACGGCCAGCTGGGCACAGGCAGCACTGCTTCCAGCGCCGTGCCGGTGGCGGTGGCTGGCGGCCGGCAGTGGGCCTCGCTCTCGGTCAATGGCAGGCAGACGTGTGGGATCCTCAAGAGCGACTCCAGCGCCTGGTGAGTCACCGGTGTTATGGTCGGCCGACCGTGTCACTGGTACAGGGTGACCGCTGTCACGACCTGGCCATGCTGACCAGTGCAGGGATGTTATCAGTACCGTACCAGGTACAGGCCATCTGTGTACTGGGTGATGTTCCAGCCCCACGCACCCAAGCAAGGCACGGCATGCCCACCTGTCATGTTGGTGCAGTTCACGGTCCATGACCACGCGACACCGCATGCATGTGTGCAGGTGCTGGGGCCAGCTGGGTGACAGCAAGTCCACCGCGGCCCTGGCGCCCCAGCTCGTGCCCGGAGGCATCAAGTGGGCCCAGCTGTCGGTGGGCGTGTCCCACACCTGCGGCATCAGCGCAGCCAGCAGCGCTGCGCTGTGCTGGGGCCAGCCGGCCTACGGCAACCAGGACGGCCAGCTGGGCATCGGGACCACCGCCGCTGCCACCGCCCCCACGCCTGTAGCAGGCGGCCGGGCCTATGCCTCCATCGTCAGTGGGCAGGCCCACACCTGCGCCATTGAGAAGGGGACCTCCGGGGTGTACTGCTGGGGACGCAATGTGTTTGGCCAGCTGGCCAACGCCTCCATGCCCATCGGCCGGGGCTACCTCTATCCCCAGCCCGTGCCCGCATTTGGTGGCCGGCAGGTCTCCTCCATAGGCGTCGGCTGGGAGGTCACCTGTGCCATCCTTGCGGGGGACTCCACGGCCACGTGTGCTGGCAGCAACAACTGGGGGCTGCTGGGGTCGGGCAGCACGACAAAGACCACCAGCGCTCCCCAGGCGGTGGCTGGCGGCCTGCAGTGGGCTATGCTGTCGGGCGGGCTCAGCGCTATGTTTGGCGTGTCTGTGGATGGCTCGCCGGCCAGGTGAGACATGTTTGGCGGACATCCCTGCTTGATGGAAAGTCTCTGCCAGGGGTGGAGACAAATGCAGGCTGGTACCAGCTCGTAGTTGAGCATGTGAAAGCAGCACGCTTTGGACCGCTGGGCTTGCCCCAACTGCTTGCATGCCAGCAGCAAGACTAGACTAGGGTCCACCTTGCCGTCCAAAAGGCAGTCGTTGCCCATGTGGCTGCAAAGTAACCTGTGGTTTTGCTGCACCACCTGCATGCAGCATGTCCCCTCTGCGACCCCCAAGCCCGCCGCCACCCCGGTGAGAGCGGCCAAACACAATGAGGCCCTACTTGTGCGCAGTGCCCTTCATGCATATACGTCAACGAGGAGGTCCTGCCTGTGCCGCCTGCCGTGTCTGTATATTCTCCCTTTCTCTTTTGCAGTCCCCGCTTGAACCAGCCAGAGCAGGCCTGGCGTTGTAGGTCACGCAGGGTTGCCTTGGGGCCCTCCCTCAATCGCGCACCTGGGTGCACGAATGTGCCACCTGCATGCGGAAGAGTTGCTTGGATCCCAGAACACACCCCCACCTCACTGCAGGCCACCCAAGCCACCGTCTCCACCGTCACCCCCCAGCCCTCCTGCTGTGATTGCCCCCAATGGTGAGTTGCCTACTTGGCCGCCTGCTGGAGCCACTGTGACAGGGTTTCAATCATCCACTGGCCCGGCAGCACACCATACAGCGTGCCTGCCGCACTGCATAGTCGCTGCCCCCGCCGTCGGGCAACCTTGCTTTATTGGGATGTTACGGGGGGCCCTTCCCAACCAAGAGAAGTTGCAGTCGTGAGGGACCCCTTGCTGCCTCTCCCTCGCATGGGACTGCCACAGTGTGCGGCTGTCACCCACCACAAGTGAGCCTTTGCAGCGTGAGAGCTGAGCTCAGGGTGGTCTCCTCTGCGCACGTTGTGCAGGGTATGCCTGGGGCGACAACAGCTTGGGCCAGCTGGGTGTCCCCACCATCTTTGGATCTGGCACACCTGCAATGCTGGCCAACCGCACCTGGTCCCTCGTGAGTGCCGGCACCGACCACGCCTGCGGCATCGAGCGCGGCACCAATGACGCCTACTGCTGGGGAGACAACAGCGCAGGGCAGCTTGGTGTGGGGGGCATGCTGCCAGCCATGGCCAAGACGCCGCAGCTGGTCCAGGGAGGCATCAAATGGGCCTCCGTTGGGGCGGGCGACGACCACAGCTGCGGCCTGCAGCTGAGTGACTCCAGCGCCTGGTGCTGGGGCTCGGGGGCATATGGCCAGCTGGGCACAGGCAGCGCTGCTTCCAGCGCCGTGCCGGTGGCGGTGGCTAGCGGCCAGCAGTGGGCATCGCTGTCGGTGAGGGGCCGGCAGGCCTGTGGGATCCTCAAGAGCGACTCCAGCGCCTGGTGAGTCACCTACGTTATGGTCGGCCGACCGTGTCACTGGTACAGGGTGACCACTGTCACGACCTGGCCATGCTGATCAGTGCCTGTAGCGCCTGGTGAGTCTAGGCAGGATTGATAAGGCAATGACAGGGTTGAGCGGGGCCGAATGCGCCATGTGGAAAGAGACCAAGGCGGGCAGGCAGAGGCACTTGGGGTGTTCTGCACTGTTTATCAGCAACTATGCTCGGCGAAGGCCTTGTCTTCGGCCTGGAAGGTATTCCTGCCCTGCGCTGCAAACCACCATCACTTGCCTGGCCAAGTGTCTGGGGTGTCTGGGGCGGCAGGAAGCCCTGGCTGGTTGCTTAAATGCAAGCCGAGGGTTCCCTTCTGCCAAATAGCGGTTTCCAGCACTTCTACTGAAGCAGGCGTGCCCATCAGTTGAGCACCAGTAGTTTTTCTACCTGCACCTAGCCTGCTGCCACCTGTGGCGCCCGTCCCCAACACTGCCCCACACCACTGGGCCAGCCAGTTGCCTTGTCGTCACCAACAGGCAAGCCCACCCGCTTGCAGGTGCTGGGGCTGGCTACCCAACACCAACCAGGGCGCCGTCTTCGTGCCCCAGCTCGTGCCCGGCGGCATCATATGGGCCGCGCTGTCGGTGGGAGTCTTTCACGCCTGCGGCCTCAGCGCGCCTGACGGCACAGCCTACTGCTGGGGTGACGCCACCTCTGGCAACCAGGACGGCCAGCTGGGCATCGGGACCAAAACAGCGGCCACTGCCCCCACGCCTGTGGCTGGCGGAAGGGCTTACTCCTCCATCTCCAGTGGGGAGGTCCACACCTGTGCGGTCGAGCGCTCCACCTCCCTGCTGTACTGCTGGGGCCACAACGTGTACGGCCAGCTGGGGAACCCCTCTCTGGCAGACGGGTCGGCCGCTGCGAGCATCTACCCCCAGCCCATGCCTGCGTTTGGCGGCCAGGCGTGCTCCACGGTGGCAGTCGGCGCCGAGGTCACCTGCGCTATCCTCTCGGCCGACGCCACAGCGCTCTGTGCCGGCAGCAACTTCTGGGGTGCGCTCGGCGCGCCCAGCTCTGATGTGTCGGCCAGCACGCCGCAGGCAGTGGCGGGGGGGCGCAGGTGGGCCATTCTGTCAGGCGGCGCACACTTTGTGGTTGGTCTCCTGCCGACTCCCTAGGGAGAGATACTGCTCATATCTAAGTACTCATTGTTCGAAGTGTATAGGATGGCTGGCTGTATTTTGGAGGCGTTCGAGCAGGCCGTCAGACTGGGCAGGCAGGATATTGTGGCAAGCAAGCCTCTGGCAGGTGGAATGTTGAAAGCTTGATGATTTGAGACTGTTTCGCTGCTGCCTAGGTCATGCCTCCGTGCTTGTTACTTCAGTGCAGGACTGTGTTGAGAACTGATCTTATCTTTGTGCATGCTGGTGCATGCTCTTTGAGAACCAGGACTTGCCTGCAACACTGGTATTATCTATTAAGATTTGCGAGTTTGCCACCCTCATTGTTTGCCTTCCTTCCATTTCTTGGAGGTTTTACTTAGGCAAAGCACTGGGAAGATTGATCTGGCGCCTTACGGAGCGTGAGAACTTGCTAGTCTTTTGTGTGATGTCAAGTGGTGTCTTGGCGACTTGCTTCTGTTGCGTTAGTCGGTTCCTCTTGAACATCTGTGGCAGCTACTCATCCCTCATACTCATGTCTCTCATTTCCAGTTTCCATAACCCATCCTATGGGCTTCTACTAGTTTCACCGATCACTATGTTGTGCTTCTATACCTTGATAGCTGTCACACCCCGTCACTGGCTTCATGCCAGGCTATGTATATACCTCAAAAACTTCTCTCCACTTTTCATGCACCTGGGCATCTTCATTTTGCCTTGTCTTCATTATCCCTGGCTTTCCTGGCTCTGACCTCAGCATAAGATTACACGGTAAAGTGGTTGGTAGAGGCCTGGTAGGGGTGTAGCTGGTAGTCGGTTGCGAGTTGTACTGAGGTGGCTGTCTGCATTGTTGGCGTCTTGCTAGCCACTGTCTCAGGCTCTCTTGGGGCCAGTTACCTGCACTGGGTACGTCCTTCTGGGTCGATCCTAGACTCCTGCAGGCCTTTTTGATTACCTTGCTGGTTGTATCGCAGTGTCCCCCAGGGTGATCTGCTTTAGGCAAACATAAGTAGCACCACCTTTCCCCAAGTGCAGCTGCTGCCTGATGTCTGAGGCGAAAATTGCCTGCAATGTGCAGCATAGGCTACAGATTCCCTGCAAAGGACTTTGACTCTCAAGAGTCTCCCTCCAGCGCCCACCAGGCTGGCACAAACACCGCTGCAAAACGCTCGCACATGCCATCCTGACATGCCTTGAGAGCCTCGATGCTTAGACTTAACTGTTAAATCAGACCAAGCAAGACTAAGCCTGACCCGCCTTGACAGGCAGTAGTCATGTGGGCGTTTGCTGCCGCACCCGCGGGCTGGATAGCCTCATGCGCGGCCGCCTTGGCTTGCAACTGCTGCATGAGCACCACAAGGGAAGCGTTGAAGAGTTCTGCGCGACTCGCCTATTGCCTGCTCTTCACCTTCTCCCTCATACTCGCCTGGGTGCTCCGGGACTTTGCCAAGCCCCTGTTGGAGAAGATTCCGTGTGAGTGAGCGTTGCTGTGCAAGGCTGGCTGCCCGCCGCGGGGCGGCATGATCACTCTGGGCCTGGTTTTGTGACCGCCTTGAGCTTTTTGTTACCTTACATTCAAGTTGGGTACCTCGTGTTAGGAGAAGTAGGCTGGGCAGGGGGCGCCAACCTAGAGCCAGGGTAGTGAACAACAGAAGGGCCCCGTCGATCTTTCCCAGGAGGACGGATGCTTTTGGGGCTGCCCGCCGCTCAGTGAGAACAGGTCCTTACAGGTCCTTATCAGAGGTTCCCAGTGGTAGAGGACGTGCCCTTGTTGTCCTGCAGGGATCATTCATGGCGCCACCGGCAAGGACCTGCCCTCTGATGCATGGTTCGGCCAGCAAGCGGTGTACCGTGTCAGCCTGGGCAACTTTGTGAGCAGCGTAGCAGTGCCCGCCATGTTCCTATCCTTTCTTTGCCTAGGTTTCGCCCTGGTGCAAGTCAGAGGTCTATGCCTGCTCAGGGATCTCTTTGCGCATCGGAACGGTGCTCTCCGGTGCTTTTGAACCGTACTCTCCGCCTAAAATCGAGTGTGCTACTTACTTTTACGATGCCTGCTGCTGCAGATGCTGTTTAGCTTGCTGTCGGCTGCGATGGTGGGCGTCAAATACAAGAGCGACAAGCGGGACACCGTCCTGCACCATGGCAGCTGGGCGATCAAGCTGCTGCTGTGGGCGCTCTTCAACACCCTGCCCTTCTTCTTCCCAGTCGGCCTCATCAATGCCTACTGTGAGTAATGCCACGAGGTAGTAGTTTGTGATATGGACGATGAATTCGCTTGATGCAAGTCTCCGTCCCATGAGTTCTGCTGGCTCCGCGGACGGTAAATGTGTGTAATGTAATGTATTGTATTGCACAATAGGGCCGCCGTGCGGGTGCGGGCTCTCAAGCAGGGCGGTTCCAGGCATATGTAGGCTATTCCAGTTGGGCTGCGCCTGGGGGAAAGACGCGTGCAGATTTGCAGCTCTTGCCGGGGCAGGTCGTGTGCTGCAGCCGCCGCTGCGCCTGCCCTCCGCCCGGCTTGCGCGGGGACCTGTTACCAACCCTTGCACCTCTGTGCATGCCTGTGCAGCGTGGTTTGCGCGCTTTGCGTCGCCGCTGTTCCTGGGCATCCAGATGCTCATCCTGCTGGACATGACCCAGGCCTGGAACGATGCGTGGGTGGAGAAGGGGGACGAGGATGAGCGCTACCTGTACGGCCTCCTGGGCATCACAGGTGGGTGGGTGGGGGGGTGGGCGGGTGCCCTGATGAGCGAGGTACACCTGCGGGCGTTACAGGTGGGAGGGTGGGTGCCCCGAAGGGCTAGATCTGCTGGCGGGCATCACAGGTAGGTGTGTGGGTGGATGCCCTGAAGGACTACACCTGCTGGCGGGCTGTGCTACGAGCCCGTTTGACATGAACTGGATGTGCGGTGAGGCGGTTGTGGATATGGACTGCCTCCCTGGGCTTGCAGCTGTGCGTGTGTGTGGGGTGCTTCCAAGTGCTCACGTACACTCGCGAGCTTGCCAGTGGCGTGCTGTGTGCCTGCAAGCATTGCAGGGGGTGTGCCCTTGGACTTGGACGGTTGTGTCAGTGCTCATGGCGGTGCACATGAAAGCTCCCATGCCTTGGGTCGCCGCCTACCAGCGGGGGTGGCCGAACCCCCCTTTGTTGCAATTGGGAGAGGGGGCCCACGGCTTTGATGGTGGGGCTTGGTGTCCGCTAGGCCTTGGCGTGTGACTGAGCTCGCCGGTGGTGAGTGGCAGTCATGTGCTGTGCGCGCTGCCCTCCCGCTGCAGTGCTGTGCTTCAGCGGCAGCATCACCATCACGGGCCTGCTCTACCACTGGTTTGCCCCCGGCGGCCACGACTGCTCCTTCAACATCACCGTTATCACCCTGGCACTCGTCCTCTGTGTGGCCTTCTCCATGCTGTCGCTGCACCCAGCGGTGAGCCTGTCGCGTTTCGGCATTATAGCAGTAACTTGTTCAGTAAGTAGCTACAGGTGTATTTTTAGCGACGCCATGCCGGCAAGGGGTCTATACCAGGCTGTGGCGGTCCGCAGAGAGAGACCTGCCTGGAGATGCTGCCATTGCGGCGCGAGCGGGGTCATGGTGGCAGGGGCGGGTCTTGCTACCCGCCGCCAGTCAGCTACCGAGTTACCGAGCCGCTGTGTTGCACGTCCCCGTGAGATGGCTGCGGCAGCCCTCCTTGCGCTGCCACTTCCCCTGGCGGCCTTGCTACGCTTGCTGTCTGCCCCCTCCCTCCCTCCTGCACTCCTCATGCTACGCCCGCTATGGCCTCCAGCCCCGACGACCCCGCTGCGCCCCCCGCTGGCTTGCAGATCGAGAAGGGCAGCCTGTTCCCCTCCGCCTGCGTGTCCCTGTACCTCATGTACCTCTGCTACTCCTCCATGGCCTCCGAGCCGCGCGACTACGAGTGCAACCGGCTGGGCCAGCGGCTGAACGCCGCCTCGGGGACCACGCTGGCTGCGGGCATGGCCCTCACGCTGCTCAGGTACTGCTGCGCTGGGCGGGGGGCGCATGCTGGGCGGGCTGCTGGTAGGGGTGGGGGGGTGTTGGGGGGGGGGGGTGTTAAGGGGGCCGGGCGTGTGCGCCTTGTATGTGTTTTGAGGTGGAGGGCACCCCTCCCGGGGGTTGGGGGGTAAAGCAGTAGCGGCAGTGCCGCTACTTGGCTGCGAGGGACAGGCAGCCTGTGTGTGTGGGGGGGGGTTATAGTTGTGAGAGGGCTCAGGTGAACCCCTTGGCCAGCTCAAGAGGTACGTAATGTTTTGCATGGCACTTATCCTTGGTATCCTGTACAGCGCTACTCTGCCAGCAGCTGGGCCGGCCAACACGGCATGCTGACACTGCTGCGCCCTGCTGTGCTGTGCCGCAGCGTGGTCTACTCCGCCTTCCGAGCAGGCTCCAACACCTCCACCTTCAGCACCGGCGGCTCCTGGCAGGCTGAGGCATCCAGGC
This sequence comes from Parachlorella kessleri, assembly GCA_001598975.1. Lineage (NCBI taxonomy): Eukaryota > Viridiplantae > Chlorophyta > Trebouxiophyceae > Chlorellales > Chlorellaceae > Parachlorella > Parachlorella kessleri. Next base: position 32,582 of record BBXU01000076.1, read on the forward strand.
CCCTGATAGGCCCCGGGGGCGGCCAAGACGATGAGGAGAACCTGACCTCTGCTGGGCTGGACGGGCTCCCGCCCAATGATCAGAGTGAGCGGGGGTACTTCGTGTGAGGGCTGGGACGGGGGACTGTCTGCGGGGGTAGGGTGTTGGGTTGTATATATGGTGGTTGGAAGGTGTCAAGGGCCGCAGGGGCTGGCAGGGGAGGGTGTAGGCAGATTGCGGAAATGGGTGCGTCTGCTTTCACGAGTGGGGTGGGGTTGGTAGGGGGGGTAAGCCCTGCCCGCGTTTTGGGCCAGTGGGCGGGTCCAGGAGCTTGCGGGGAGTTAGAAGGTTGCTGCAGGTATTAGGCAGCCCAGGAAGCGCGTGTAGGCTCGATTCGAGCTAGGGGCATTGGTGTGGGGTACCCCTTTCCCTTGTGCAGAGTTGGCAAAGTTACATCATCTCATCTGGGGAACTGCTTGCTTTTCCTTGGGCAAGGCGGCTCAGTTCAAATGCACCCCCCCCCCCCCTCCGTTGCTGCAGGCATGCAGCGGCCTGCGGGCGACAGCGGCACCAAGGCGATGGCGGAGTTTGAGCCGGTCAGCTACAGCTACTCCCAGTTCTACCTGGTGTTTGCGCTGGCCTCCTGCTACATCGCCATGCTCATGACAGGCTGGGGCTCTGGCGCGGAAGCCAAGGTAAGCGCGTTATCGCCCAACGGCAGTCCCAAGTGTGTGCATGCTAGTCTGAAGCCGCCGCCGGGCGGACTTGCCGGATGCCTGTTGCTAGCAGCGTCCCTGTTGTAGCGCTGCTGTAGCGCTGCGTCTAGGGTGGTGCTGGGTGTGCAACATGCGTCTAGTGTCTGCCGGTCGACCCCCGGTCGCGTTCTCGCTCGCTGGGGTGCCCCTTTCTGAGCGCCCCGACCCCCCCGCACCCACCCCCACCACACACTCACCCGCTTCCCTGCAGGACTTGATAGACGTGGGGTGGACCAGTGTGTGGGTCAAGGTGGTGACGCAGTGGTGCATCGGGGGGCTGTACATCTGGACCATGGTGGCGCCCAAGGTCTTCCCCGACCGCGACTTCTAAAATCGCCCTGATCTTGGAGGTGGAGCAGACACGTGACGTGGGTGCTGGGCAAGAGATGGCTGGACCTGCTGTGCACCGGCCCCAGGGTAGTGGTGCGAGAGCCACAGCGGCAGGGGATGGAGAGGCACTAACAACATAGCCGCTGGAGGCAGTCGGCCCCTCCTGTTGGCAGCAACGTGGATACTGTGTAGGGTCAGGCAGGGCCCTGGAGTTGGTGCAGCCGCTAGCGTCATGTCCGTCTGTTGCACAAATGTACCAACAACTGACTGTGTTATGTCTCAAGCCTTGCCTGGGATTGAGACTTACTTCTTTAGGCTGGTCGTGCTTCCGCTGTAGTAGGTCTGGTACGAATCGTAACGAGCATAATGCTCCTGCACACGCGCTGAGAAACCCTGTGCCTTGTATTATAGCAGCTGCGGTCTTGCCTTGTATTGTAGCAGGTCGTTCTGGCTGCACCGCTGGCTGGTTATGCCAGGAGCCTGCTCCAGCCATTCGGTTGCCGAAAGCAGGCTGCCAGCTGGTGAGGTTGGCCCTTTTTGTTGGTTAGCAATATTATGGCTGAGCTGCAATGTCGCCCCAGCGCACGGGATGGTGTCAGCTGGTGAAGCAGGAAGGCGCCAGTGGTCAGCTTGGTGCAAAGCGTGCAATGCGCCTCTTCAAGCCTACCCAACTTGACACCGCCATCTCTTGTTGGGACGCTCACCAGCCTCCCCCGCGAGAAGTCGCCGGCTCCCAGATGGCCAGGTGCATGCCGTCTATGTTAGGGAAAGGCAGTAAGTACAAGTAGCAGATGAGCTAGCAAACAAGTAAGGAAATAGGAAGCAAAGTGCCTTGCAGAGGTCACCAAGAGTAGAAACGAAGCTCCCTGAGCACCAATAAGGGAACCCCCCTCACCCCCACAGTAACGACCCACAATGGTTTCAGAGCTGGCTAGGCGGCCAGCTGGCACCCGGCAGAAGACAAGGTTGGCAAGGGCGGCATCTCACACGATGGTTGGGCAGAACTCAGGCTAGCAATCAACAAAGCAAGTTCTACCAGGCGCACAGCAGTCTCAGGTCCCGCATGTTTGCTGCGAAGGGGCTCTGTAGAATGGGAGTCCCAGTATTGATTTGAGCGTCCCAACTTCATTAAGGCAAGCCTGGTACGGACCACCAGACGTGCTCTTGCCTTCTTCCAAATCCCTCGGGAAGCCAGGTGTCTGCGCCTGCTGTGGTCCACTTGATGCTTGCCACGAGCAGTCAGATGCAGTCCCATGGGAGACGGGGGAGCTGACACAGGGTCAGCATAGGCATCTCACAAGGGAGAGCCAGCAGACAGCCGCAGTTCTATCCGCAGACTCAGAACCTGTCCTGGGCTTCGAAGTCAATTTCACCCCCAATGCCCACCCCGCCCTGGGATCCGTAATAGCCGCTGCCATTGCCAAACCCGGAATCTGCACAGCACAAAGAGCACCCGCACGGTTCGTGTGGCGGACCGAGGCTCCTGCTGTGGTGCCCTATTCTCCGGCAGACCGCGACAATCACAGCCATGCATCCTGACCTGGACAACTCCAAAACCAACCCCATCATAAGCAGCTAAAGCAGAGCCATGTGTGCGCCGTAACTGGTGTCTCTGCCTGCGGTGACTCACCCCCAAAGCCGCCCTGGCTGCCGTAGTCGCGCCCATAACCGCCGCCACGGCCACCAGTACGCCCACGTCCGCCCCTGCGCAGGTCAGGCATGCCAGTCGCTTGTTATGTGGGTTGCCTGCCTGCCATCTCCTCAAGTTCGCCGCCAGCCAATGGCACGTGTCCTGCCGAATGCCGCAATGCTGGCAAAAAAAGCCCCCTGCAACCCCAACCCTCACGTGCTCCCTGGCGAGCGTCGCAGACAACTTGTGTAGCAAAGACACCCATCCATCCAGGGGATGTCAACCCCCCAAGCTCCTGCTGCAAGCTGCTGTCAGCTGCTGCGGTTGCTGCTAGTGCTTCGCATGGCGAACTGCTCACCTGGCACCGCCGTAGCCGCCGCCGCTGGCGCTCAGCGAGGGAGCATCGAAAAAGCCCTGGTCGGAGCTGTCATAGCCGACGCTATTGTTCCGGGAGAACCTGTGCCACAGGCACACCACACTGACCTTGCTTTCCAGCAGACCCAGGCAGCTGGCGCAAGACCATTTATACAGGCACCCCTCAGACCCCCCTTGGTTTGTGACCAATGAGCTCCCAAGCTGTAGCACCCATCCCATGCCCTAACCCCAGCCATGGCTGCTCAACTTTTGCCCCTGCCGGTTGCGCCCACCTTGCCCTGCTTCCAAAGGTTCACTTGAGCACCCGACACCACCCGTGAGCTTTGATCGGCATGTACTTAAAACCAGTTTTGGCAGCAGCAGCTGCTGCCGATGTGGCAAGCCGATACCCCTCCTGGAAGTTACATCACGAGCCCTTCCTGCCACCGCCATACCTGCCGCTGCCCTGGCTGCCGAAGCCGTCGCCAAAGCCATCATCACGGGTCACCCCAGCCGGCTGGTACCCCGCCCCGCTCCCAAACCCAGGCTTGCTGCGCTGCTGGTACCCGCCGCCGGCCCCGCCGCCGCGCGGCTGGTAGCCTCCCTCGTAGCCGCCGCCGGCAGGGGCGTCACCCTCCAAGCCACCGCCCCGGCCGCCGGCATAGTTACGGGTGGGCTGGTAACCAGTGCGGGGGGCGCCCTGGGCGCCAAAGTCGGACCCGCCGTGGCCGCCGCCACGCTGTGCGTACTGCTGGGTGGGGTGGTACCGCCCGGCGGGCGGCACGGCGCCAGGGATGGCGGCCGCGGGCAGGGGAAGCCCCATGCCCGGCTCTGGCCCGGTAGACTGCTGGCGGCGGATTTCCGACACGCGAGGGGCGCTGCCGGAGAGAGCCGTCTCGAGCGCCAGCTTCTGCAGGCAGTGGGTGGGTAAGCATGCAGCCGGGTGGTCAGCAAACGCCACGCTAGCTGCAGTATGCCAAGGATGTCCCGGCAGCACAGCTCCTGCTTTCCCTGCTGGCTGAGGCATGATGACGAGCAATCACCCACAGCGCTCCCTCAACTACATACCCTTCCCAAGTGGCGATGGGTGTGTGCTTATGGGACAGCGCTCACACCCTGCCCCAACACAAGTGGTGCTGCCCACCAAACTGGTGCACGTGCTGCACAGCAGGCACAGCAGCAACCATGGCCACACTTGCCCAGTCCAGCTCAGTGAGCCTTACACACGTGGCCCCCGTCAGCCGGCCCAGCAGTCTGCAGCAACGCCGGCCACCCCACGTCTGCCCGCGACCTCTGCTGCACAGCCCCACACAGCCTCCTGGGCTCACCCACCTCGAAGCCCTCCATCAGCCTGTCCAGCTTCTGCTGCCGCGCCTGCAGCTCCGCGGACAGCACCTCCCGCTTGCCCTCGTCATCCTCCAGCCCTATCTCATCCTCAACCTCCTTCACAGCGGCCTCGTGGGCACGCTTCTCCTCTAGCTGGGCCGGGTTCAGGCGCAGCTGCAGGAGCGGCAAGCGAGCACGGAGTGGCAGGCCAACAGTTTGAAGGCATTTGGAGAGGCTCCTTTGCTGAGGCGGGCGGCACCTCCCTAAGCCTTGGTGGGTATGGAACATGATGCAAGCGAGCTGTAAGATCCCGTGCAGTAGCAGCAGCACAAGAAACTCCACATTAGTTCGAGGCAAACATCTACAGAACATCTGTCACTCGAGTTCCACTGGGACTGGGCTGCGTGTTCCCTCAGCCGAAGCTGCTCCCACGCTGCAGTACCCATGGGCTTGTCCAGGCCGGCACGTTGAAGCGGACGCCGCAGGACAGCAGGCTGAGGTTGCTGCTGAGACATAAGAAGACTTAGCCTCACATGAAGCTTCTCCTTCTTGACTTCCTCTTTCAGGATTTCTTCCTCAGTCTTTCCCACGCGGGAGGCGATGATCGCCTCACGCGGCTTGGCCTCACCAAACGGGCTCTGCATCCATCAACGAACTGGGTGGTGAGTCGAGTGGTAGTCAGGGCTGATAGGCCTCCCTGCCACCTAGCCTGCCAGGCGCCTTCCTGTATGGGCCATGCCACAAGGACCGCTCTGCCTGGGGTATGCATGACCTGTACCAACATCGCGTCCTGGTAGTGTTTAAATTGCTGCCGTCACGAGGTGGTGGACTAAATACAACAGCACCCCAGGTGCAGGGAGCGTCCGAAGGGGCGGCCCGCCTTCCCACTGACCTTCTTAGCTGCCTGTGTCTGTCGCTCCTGCTCAAGTTTGGCTGCGGCAGCTGGGTCGCGCGGTTTCAAATTAAGCTTGGGGCGTGAAGGCTGCGAGGCAGGAAGAACAGCCAGTTCCCGATACTGGTGAGAGCCATACCTTGGTGCACACTGCACCAAGGCAAGGTACTATCACAGCCCAAAGCAGACAGCCCACATCCTGCAGATCCTGTTCAGCTGCTAGCAACGTGGGGTTTACTTGCTCTTAGAAAACCCAAGACGCCGCAATTTGCTGCTTCAAAAAACATAACCCTTCCTAGCTAGTGCCAATGGCGTGGGCCTTGATGCAACTGCCTCTTTGCAGACGCTGATCTTCCGGAACAAGCTAGCAAGGTAGCCAACAAAACCCCGTGCCACTCACTTGAGGAGCGCCATCTCCGTCACTTGCCATGTAGTTACTCAGTCAGAAGTCGGGTTAACGTTCAAAACGTACCGGTTATATCAAATCCCACCCGATCAGCACGCTCACATCGGCATTCGAACAAAGCAAAGTCGGCGCCAAGGTACAGGAGTTGCTCCCGCTGTTCACAGCTGCCTTGATCTTGCGAGCAGGCCCTCTTCAAAGCAGTGCATTGTTATATAGCACGTGAACTTCGGTGGCGGATGTCCTGATCAGACACATGCGTGTGTAGTGTTGTCTCCCTGGCTGCTACTGTACTGGGGCAGAACAGCGCAGGAGCACCGTATGTAGGGTTGAGAGCATGGCGCAGCCTGCCCTGCCTGTGAGGACCGTCCTCCAGCTAGCCACCTGCGTGGCTGGCATATACGGGGCCTACCTAACGCAGGGCGTCATCCAGGAAACCCTCTCCACCAAGAAGTTCGGCCCAGCGGGCGAACGCTTCACCCACCTGTCCTCGCTTAACGCCGTCCAGAGCTGGGCCTGCTTCCTGTGGGCCTTCCTGCTGCTGCGCTTCTTTGAGGCCGACCAGCAGGCCGGGTACCCGCCCTGGACTGCCTACTGGAAAGCGGCGATAACCAACTGCATAGGCCCAGCGTGCGGCTATGAGGCGCTCAAGTATATCAGCTACCCAGCGCAAGTGCTGGCCAAGTCGTCCAAGATGATCCCAGTCATGCTCATAGGCACGGTGCTTCATGGCAAGTCCTACAGCCTGCTGGAGTATGTGTGCTGTGTAGCTATCTCAGGTGAGGCGGGCGTCCGGCAGTGCTGTGTCTTTCCCTCTGATGTAAAGGTCGTTGGTAGGAGTGGCAGATAGCTGCAGACCGATGTGTCTGTGTACTGAGTTGTGCGCACCACCACCCCTGCTGCACATGCTGTATCCCATCAGAGGCTCGGTTCCCTAGCGGTACAGCAGGCTGGCGGCTCACCTCCTGCCTTGCTGGTGCAGTGGGGATTTCTTTATTTGGTGCCAAGTCCTCTCACAAGGTCACCCGCAAGCTAGCCAGCCCCAACGCGCCCTGGGGCTACACCCTGTGCTTCTTCAACCTAGTGCTGGACGGCTACACCAACGCAGCGCAGGTCGGGCGGGGTCTGCGCTGGGTGGAGGCACACGCAGGGGCAACTTGGTGTGGTGGGCAGATGGGTTAGGCTGAGGGCTAATAGCTGTCGGGGTACCGCACGGCCCAAGCGCTGGCTGGTGCATAGGATGGCCAATGATGCCAACTAGGGTGCCTGAAGGAGGGGAGCTCCTATGTGGCTGCAAACTATCTGCTCCGCCTGGGCGCTGCGGAGGGCACCTTATCTTGCGGCGCAGAGCAGTTGCAGGAAGCCCTCAAGCATGGCGGGTGGTCGCTGGGCTTAATCAGCCTATGCTGCATCCAGCTAAGGCAGGCCAGTTGCAGTGAGGCGGGTGCACCCTCGTTCTCACCCTGGGCTGTTGTCGGGCCAGTTCAGGATGAGATCAACCGGCAGTACAAGAGGACGTCAGCGCTGCAGATGATGTGCTGGATGAACTTCTGGTGCGGCATCTACTACCTGCCCGTGCTGTTCCTGGCTACTAGCGTGGGCTGGGACCTGCTAGCCTTCTGCTCCAGGCACCCCCAGGTGCGGTGTGAGGCTTGGGATATGTATGGGCTGGGGCGCCTCCAATGGTGACTTTTGGTGCCGAGGTGCATCGAGGATGGATGGACTGGTTGGGTGGATTGGGGTTTGAGTGGGCCCCGCTGTGCTCCGCTGATATATGTATGGTTTTGCCTGCTCCTGGTGTATCTTTGTGTTGAGCAGCGCTCCTAGAGAGAGTCCCATGGATGAGGCGTCTGTCCAGGCCAGCTACCCTGACATAGCACTGACCTGTTGCCCGGCAAGGCTTTGAGAAAGCCTGTCTAGTATTGTGTGTGCAGGCTGGGTACGACCTGCTTCTCTTCTGCGCCTGTGGCGCCCTGGGGCAGCTCTTCATTTTCTACACCATCAAGCACTTTGGGTCGCTGGCGAACACGCTCGTCACCACCACCCGCAAGTTCTTCAACATCCTGCTCTCAGTGAGGGCCCTGCCAGTACACAGCCTGTGCTGTCTGCGGGGGCGAGGGTGGCGCAGGGTGTGTCATTATGTGGGCAGGCATGGGCAGCAGCTTGTGCTGCTGCACCCGCTACAGCGGGGGGCGATGGCGGCAGCGCATTGTGCTCGCTGCAACCGCTACAGCAGGGGCCCATGGCGGCAGCACGCTATGGAGCATGTGTGATCCTGGTTACGTACGTACGTGCTCACAAGTGTGGGGTTTGGGTGGATTGCGCAGGTCCTTTGGAATGGCAACCCGCTGCTCCCTCAGCAGTGGGCGGCTGTGGTGTTGGTGTTCAGCGGCCTGCTGGTGTCCTCGGCGGTGAAAAGCCGGCGGCATCGGCACGCCCATACGCACCCTAACGCCCCACAGAAATCTGCTTAGAGACTCTTCGGCGTATGACATGTTCGGGTTTGCAAGCAGCCAGTTGACGGCCTAAAACTTAATGTGTTCTTCTGCTGCTGGTGGCCTACCAGGTAAACTCATTCCCTTGCCTCCCTGCTCGGCAGATCAATTTCTGACAGCCGTATTGCGGCAGGTTGACGGCCATCTGTAGGTGACTTGCAATTTCATTTAGCAGTGTTTTTATGGTTTTGTCTTACTTGACCTGCGGGTCACTGATGGGGCAGTGAGCCATCGAATAAGAGACAGACTTGAGCCAGCATAGTGCACTTCTTCTCTTCATTAGAGGTAGTAGCTCTGCTTGAACACCAGTGGGCTGCTGTAAGCATGGCACAAAGTACTTTAACAAGGCGCCACGTTCACAAGAGCGGGACATTCATATGCATCTTGGAGATACCCCTAGCTGACACAAGTAACAAACACATATGAGAAGATCAGCACTCTTGCAAGACTCGGGCACATTCTGCATCCAGCCCTGTCAGTCCAGCTCAACTCTCACTCCCTGTCCGCACTACCTGCCACCCATGCTAAACACATATGAGAAGTGCATTATATATCAGACAAGCGGTGAAGTGCACCTTCCCAGCTTTAGGTACTAGTACACATACCTAGCATTACAGTTGGAGCTCGGGAAGCCAAACTGCAGCTGAGACTGGGGAACTGCTGCCAGTGCCACATGTTGTGCTATGGTACAAATGAAGACCAGATGAGGTGGAAAGTGGCTCCACAGGCTGTGGTTAGAATTAGGTTTATGCAGTTTGGAAACCAGCAGGTAGACCACCGAGCCAGAGAACCAGATAGGCAGCAGGCTTCGTGGTTCAAGAAATACTGATGTAACTTGTTGCACGTGCATTCCACCTTAAATACATAAAGAAAGGACTTGATACTAAAGAATGTCAAAGTTTTGGAGTCATCCCTGGTCTGTGACCTCGCGCTACAACCTGGCCTGCCCTGATGTGCAGTCACCGGGTCCATTAGTTGGAGTGCCCGGCGCCAACCTGTCGCTGCTGTGCTCTGCTGTGACATCTGCACCCGTCGCACTACTGGTGTCGGCTTCCGCAAGGTGTGAAAAAGCTGGTTCGCCCTCGGCTGGCAAGAACTTGACATGTGTCCCCTGCAGGGCAGTGCTAGTAACGACCGTCAGCCAATCAGTGCTGCTGCTTGAAATGCTGCTGCTTAGGTTCTGCAGAGCTTGTGCAGGACCTGCTGTTGGCTGCAACATCGTACAGATGCTGCGGATTGGTCAAATGCACAGAGCATTGTAACCCCCAGAAAAACCGGCTGCAGGCCAGCTGCACAGCCCTGGTTAAGGCACCACAGAAGTCAAGCAACAGCATCGCCATGCCGTCCGTAAACAGTTCAGGTGCTGCGCACACCCCTTAGGGCCCGGCCAAAGCTTGCCTGCGCCACCACTCTGCAATTTGCCTGGTCCCGCAAGAGTATGTTGATTGTCCCGATGGTCTTCCCAACCTTGACAACCTGCATCAGGACGGGCATGCACCAGCGCATTTGCTAACAGATCTCAGTAGAAACCACTTAAATTGAAAAAAAATGACGACTGTTAGGTTTGCATACCGCTTCAGATTTATCGTATTACATGCTTATCAAGCCACTCTCAGCACCCTCAGGAGACCACTGGGGTTGATCCTGCCTATGTACGCTGCAAGGCCCTGCATCCCAATCTTCCCATCACGCCAAGAACCAAGGACAGCTTACCTCGGCTTCGACAACCACGGTGCCCCCCACAGGCACAGGGCTCAAATAGTTGACGTTGATGTTGAGGCTCATGCCGCTGCGCTCGCTGACTGTCACCAGGGCCGCACTCCCAACCGTGTCCACAAGCGTCGCTGCAGCAGAAGACAGGAGATCCTCAGTCAGCTGTCTCATATGGTCACTTCAGCAGCTGCCAGTTGCTTCACTTCTGCAACACAACGGAGAAGGCAGGCACGAGCCTGACAAGCAGCCAGCACACAGAGCGGGCAGTCTGAGAGACTTACCCATGCAGCCCCCATGCAGGGTCCCGTAGACGTTTCTGACTCTGTCTGTAACCGGCAGGAGGCAAGATACGCGCCCTCGCTCCGCCGTGAAGCCATGCAAGCCATAAAGGGCTGTTGCATCAAACAGTAGCGGCTGGCCTGAGCTAGCATCAATTCTCTGCGTTCGGTCTTTCAGGAGCTCGATGCCAGCAGCAGGACTACCCATCGTGAGAAATTCTATTGGCACAATTGATCAACCAGAGAGGCTGCTAGGCTGCAAAGGTCTGGAGGATTGCTCGAAAACTCAGAACGATCATCTATATGGACTGAGGTGGCCACTGCGCTCGAGACATTAAGACAAATGATCAGGCTGATCGGGGCGCGGGGTTGGCAGCGCGCGGGTCCCCTGAGGGAGAGGCGGTCCGTGAGGCGGCCTCGTGTAGCCGAGTTCGGATCGAACAGCGCAGAAGTCCGTAGTACAAGGCGTCAGCTTTTCCCCGTCTAGAACAGCAACCATCAGGTCGACGAAAGTGCATGCCTCACTGTATGCCCAGGATGTATACCTGCCCCTTGTTCCCAGTCAAACACACAAACTTGCACTTGCACTGTATTCCAGGCTCTCAAGCTGTGATGCGAAAGTGGTGCATAGCCGGCAACTGCGAGCCCTTGCATACCCGTCGTACAGAACTTCTGCCAGGCCTGTACTCGCTGCAAGGCACGCCCCACTAAGGCTGCCACAGGCAAGGGTGCAGCATGAATGAGGTATGTCATAAAGCGCCCGCTAGGTAACCAACTGAACACTGCCGGCTCGCTGCACTGGCCTCGCGCCAAACTGGTCTCGCTGCTTGGTTCTCAGCCAGCGCTGCCACCGCCGCTGCCATCAGCCTGAGGCGGAACACCTCCAGGACCTGCCACTGGCATCATGCATGGTATGATACTGCCCCCAGTGCTGCTTGGGCTGTCGCCCTCCTTAGACAAGGTCCTGCTGGCAGGGCCGCTGGTCTTGCCAGTGCTAGCGCCCCTGGCCACCATTTGTGACAGTGTCCTGCACCGAGATGCCCAAGGAGTCATGCACAACTGTGAAGTGAGGTGCATTCGGTATAGATCTTGTAAGCAACCCAGTGTAGGTCGGGGGCGGCGAGTCAGCGGTGACAGCCACACCACCGGTGGGCAGCTGTACAGGGGTATAACTAATAATTAACCCTGGAGGTCGACAAGACTCGCAGCAGCCTTCGGGCCGGATGCACCACCTGCTCACCCCCACCTTAGCTCGGGTATAATGTCGGCAAACGAGGGCCGCTCGACCGGGTCCTGGGCCCAGCACTTGTGCATGAGGGCTACATACGTGGGCAACCCCTGGAACGCCTCGCTCTCGTGCTCGCCGGGAAGCTGAGAGGGGCCTGGGACTGCCAGCCTGCCGCCCCCAGCAACGAACTGGGCGACCTGCAGCAGGCCGGATTGCTAGCGGAGGGGTGGTGCACAGCCTGGCAGTGCCGCCAGCCTGGACATGTCACAAGGAGGCAGGTGATGAAGATCCCAATGCGAGCCAGGGGCGGGCATGCAATGCTGGAGGTGGAGGTGTGTCGCCTTGTCTTTTTCCTTTTGGCACTCATGACTCTGCCCGGGCGTCCGCACATGATGGCCCACCACATAGCTGGTCGGAGTAGAGCCCGGACATTACTGAGGCTCAAAAATGACGCTGACAGACCCCATGCTCCATCGGGAGGTGCAAGCAACCACCGGGAATTGCTATGCGCACCCGGCAGGGCTTGCTGTGCAAAGCAGTGCAGGCAGCTTACCTGCCAGGGGCTGCTGAACTGCGCAGTTGTGAAAGGGGCCTCCCAGGTCATCATCTCCCACAGCACAACACCAAAGGAGTAGACATCCTGGGCGGGGGTAAGGTGGGCTCCAAGTAAGGGTGGTGTCTTGAGCGATTCGGCAGGCAGTACAGCTTGAATGGGGCAGCATCCTCCTTCGCTGCAATGGTAAGTGTGCTCCCCCCTTTTACAGAGGAGATAGTGCAACAAACACAGGGCAGCCATGCATTCATCCCTGTGATCCACGTCATCCTAGCAGGTAATAAGCATATGCACGAGCGGATGGAACAAGCATTGGAGCGCGCACCGAGGCGAAGGAGTGGGACGAGCCGGCCAGCACCTCTGGGGCCAGCCATCTGCAGCACAGCACAGCACAGCACAGCACAGCACAGCTTGGCGCAAGCAGCGCAGCAAGTGACACAGGACAGGTGAATGCCCACGGCGTATCCTGATAAATGTCCATACTGTAACCTGGGCTGGGCGGTGCACTGACAGGCCTTCTATCCCTCTGCTGCGGAGGCACCAGCCCTGAGGGGTCCTGCCACGATCACCCCTACCACGGCCTCTACCACCATGTCCGCAGCCATAAATGGAGCTTACTGCAGGGAGTACATGTCAGCTTTGGTGGGGGTTGGAGCGCAGCCCACAATGCAAGCCAGGGTGAAAGCCAAGTTGTGTGGCCGCACCACTGCCTGAGGGCTGCCAGCCTCCTGCCGCACACCCGGCCTGCTGCCTGGTGCCTGTGGCTTGCCTGGGATTCATGATGGCGGTGCTGCTGGCCACGGCATCAGGCTCCATGATGCGGCTCAGGTTGAAGTCTCCTACCTACACAACAGAACATTTCCTAGCAGGTTCTGAGGGTCACGCCTGTCTGTGCGCCGGGGTGCCGTCTGTGGAGTACGGCCGTTTTGTTCTCTGCGCCTCTCAGTACTGCGATATGGACACACAGGCCGCAAGTGGCAGCTTCGAATTGCCGCCAAGCGCATGTGTCACGCACAGAGCATGCAGGTCGACTGTATGCATGCCAGGCTCGGCACGGGCTCCTAATCCAGGCCAGGCTGCCTCGCACAGGTGCCTGCTGCATGCGCTGGGCGGGAGCCTGCACACAGCACCTTGCCCACAGACGACTGATGCTCATGCACCTTGGCCACCCAGTGTCCGTCCAGGAGGAGGTTGGGGCTTTTCAGGTCCCGGTGGAGCAGCGGCGGGCGGTGGGAGTGCAGGTAGTGCATCCCCTGGGCAGTCTGCACGGCCTGCAGGCAGCAGGCAGGAAAGAGTGGGCAGCAAATCCCACACCTTGATCTGCACGCAGCCAGGAGCGCCGGTAGTAGGCAGCTTGTGTGGCAGCAATGCGGGCGCCCATGCACCCAAACCACGCACATAGATATTACGGGTGCGTACGGCCCACCAAGCGCATGGCCCAGCAAGGAGGGGAATGTTGCCTGTCACCACGTACTATGGACAGGCGGCGCGCCCATGTCAGCTGGCTGGCAAGCTTGTGTGAGGTCCTGGCCTCCCTCAGGATGTCGTACAGGCTCCCTCTGGGGCAGAACTCGCTAACCAGGCAGGGCGGGAGCAGGCACAGGCCCAGGAAGCCTAGGATGTTGGGGTGGCGCAGGGTGGACATTACAGCCGCCTCCTGCATGCAAAGCAAGCGTCTGACAAGGCTTCAGGTGAGGGAGGGACTTGCTCACGGCCTGGGTCGGTCTGCCTGCTTGGGATGAGTTCCACCCACAGCCCTCACCCCCCTGAGCCACCCTAAATGCATGCACCCTAGCAAGCCTGCACCCTGCCCCGCAAGAACACTCGGGGCACGAGCCAAGCACTGCTGCGTCTGACACCTGCTTGCCTGGACCAGGTTGCCGAGCACTGGGCTGGATAGCGACAAGGCCTGGTCCAGTGCCCCTGGCGAGCTCAGCAGCTCCGCGGCAGGGCCCAGCAGCAGCTTCACCGCGACAGACGTCTCACGCCACTTGCCAACATATACCTGCAGTGGTGCGTCATAGGGTGGGCTGAGCCTGCGGACGTGCAAACGCCATTCGCCCTGCCAGCTGGCACGGTTCCAACTCGTGGGTACTGTACGTTTGCCAACCTGAAAGACTTCTCAGGGGTCTCGCTTTGGGGGCAAAGGTGCCATTCCAACAGGCAGCCCGGGAGCTGCCAGTTTTGATGTCGCAAGGCACGCTTTTTGCCCGCAGCACCACCCACAAGACACGCATGGCACGGAAAACTCCACCCTGCCTCGAGCGGGCTTTGACCCCCAGGACGGACATACCTGGCCAAAGCCCCCTTCTCCAATTTTGCGCAGCAGGTGCAGGTCCTTAAACTCAATGACCCACTGCAGCAGGGGGTCCCCCTGCTCAAGAGGCCCCAAAACCCGCTGCGTGCTGCTGCTGCTTGTTGTGTTGGTTGTCCCTCCAGAGCTGGCAGCCCCCAGCTTGGAGACGATGGTTGACAGGATGGGGTCCCTAGAAAGGGCGTCTTCTGAGGACTCTGCAGGTGCTTCAGGGCGGGTTACAGACGCGCAAAGCAGCACACGACAGGAGCCGGGTTCAAGCATTGGTGCAGTAAACAGATGGTGTAAATGGCGATAGGCAAAGGCGTGGCATTGATACTGCGTGCCTGATCCATTTCCCCTATGGCACAAACCGTAGCGCCAGCATTCCAGCACTGCTCTGCTTAGCTAAGAAAGCAAGCCTTGCATGCGAGAAAGGAGCACCAGAGCGCAAACTGCGTACCCAGTCTGCTGCCATTGCCACCCTTGTCTTCCGCCAGCGCTTTCCTGCGCCTAACGGCCCTCCTCCAAACCACGAATGCCGCTAAGCAAAGGCCTGCATGCAGAACTCGGTGTACCCGACAGTCTCCAAGTGGGGCAAGCCCACGCGCGATGCGATAATTTCCAAAGTTCTGCCAATTCAGCAACCTGACGAACTCCTGAAATGAAATCCACCCACAACGCTGCTGCTGAGCTCTGTGGCCATGCCCCTGCACCTCGCAGCAATCCAGTGGTTAGCTGTGGCTTGTGGCATGCAGTGTTCGGGGGCAGAGTCTCAAGGCGGCACCGGAGCTCACCTAAGGCGGCCACTGCCCCCACCACAGCGCCCGCAATCGCGCCTGCGCTGGCCCCGCCACCACCGGAAGCCGTGCTGGGTCCCTGGCTACCCAGCTGGGTTGTGGTGCCGCAGGCGGGCAGGTGCCCCACCTGCCACAGGTCTTGCCGCGTCTGCCCCTCCCGCGCCTCAGTGTAACGGGGGGTGGGCGGCACCTGCAGCCACCTACCCTCCCCACTTCTCACATGCAGTCACGAGTAAGGAGGTGCCGGAGAGCTATCTGGATCTTCACAGCATGCTGCTCAGGCAGATGAGGTAGTGTAGGCTGCGAAATGGAGCAGGCATGGACACAGCCACCCTGCTGTGGCCGCTGCGCGAGCACTCACCGTGCCACACAGACCGGGATTCCCAGGTTGGATGAACACAGCTGCCTGCGACATGTTGTTCCAGGTAGGCAGGGGCCCTGCACGGCACAAGGTTAAACGCCACTGACCCGGAGAGCGCTGAGCTGGCGAGTCGCCCCACATGACACTTTCCACCATGGCTGGCTGGCTGGGGGCCGCAGCTGCTTCCCCCTGCAAGGATTGATGCAGGGCATGGGTGCCTCCCACAACCACTGCTGGGGTTTGCTCTGCTTGCTTGCGTTCACCCCACACCCCGGCAGCCAGCACTGCCAGCCCTTGCCTGCCAGCGCGTTGCCCTCCAGGTGCAGCTCGAACGGCCCTGGAGGCATGTTGGCGCCAGGGGCTACCTGCCCAACGAGGGTGTTATTAGCCAGGTTGAACTCCTGCACAGCAGGCAGACAGGGTTGCAAGGGAGTGGCTTAGGGAGCAGGGACCTCCCTTTGGTCGTAGCTGCACATTGCTCTCACCAGCGAGGGTGGCTAACGGCTAGCAGCACATGGAGGAACACAACAGGTCTGCATGTGCACATGAGCCGCAAGAGGGCGCACCTCCAGGCCGCTAGGCAGGGCCAGGTCCACAGGGTAGCTGCCAGAGAAGTTGTTGTTGTTCAGCCTCAGCAACTGCATGCGGCAGGTGGGTTGCATGGTGCCTTCACAGCCTGTTCACTGAGTGCTGCCAGAGCGCCATACCTACATATGCATGCCACCTCCGGTACTGTCCCTTGGCAGGCATTGCCCACCGGATCTGTGTTGTGCGGAGATGTAAGAAGTTCTGCTACGGTGGGATTTGCCCCTTGCGAAACGCTTGTCACAAATGAGCAGGCCAGCTACCTTGAGGGTGGCTGGGAGCTGCCAGGACGAGGGGACGCTGCCGGTGAGCTGGTTGTTGCGCAGGCTGAGCTCTGTCAGGTTGGTCTGTGCCAGGTTGCCGTTGGGCGGCAGCGACCCTGAGAAGTTGTTGCCCCAGAGGTACAGAACCTGCATGGCACTGTAACAGCCTGTGGGCGATAGCCATGCCATCCTTGAAATAACAAATGTATACATGTGTTATACAAGTTCTCACAAGTGGTTTAAGGGCGAAGGCTGGTGACAGTAGACCCTGGGAACGTCAGGCCCCTTGTCACCCAGGATACGCCTATAACAAGCAGAGTCACCAAACCCCAATCTCTTTGCCGACTCCCTGCACCTGCACAGCAGCGACACTGTGCACTCAGCCCGGCAGCAGAGCCAGCCTACACACCTGGAGGCTCGGCGGCAGCGGCCAGTGCAGCGGCAGCGGCCCCTCAAAGGAGTTGTTGGACAGGATCACCCTCTCCAGCGTCTGGGGTATCGCCCAGTCCTGGGGCAGCGTGCCCGTCAGCCGGTTGTCGCCCAGGTGCAGCCAGCACAGCCCTGGGGGCAGCTGCCAGGCAGCCGTCAGCGACCCGTTCAGCTGATTCTGCCCCAGCTGCAGGTCTATGAGGGAGGGCGGCAGGGCCCAGCCAGGGTCTAGCGATCCCGTCAGCTGGTTCTGGTACAGCCACAGCGTGGTGGTGGCATTGGGTAATCGCCAGCTGGACGGGATGGAGCCCTGCAGGCGGTTGCCGTAGGCGGCCAGCTGCCTGAAAGCGGCCGGCAGCACCCAGGTGGCAGGGATGGTGCCGGAGAGGTCGTTGGAGAACAGGTCAGCCACTTGCAGGTGGGTCAGGTTGGCCCAGCCGCCGGGCTGGATGGTGCCCTCCAGGCCTTTGTTGTCGATGCGCCTGCAAGCAGGGGCATGGAAAACCTGGTGATGCGGCACACTGCAACAGGAACCAGCTTGGTGTTCCCCGGGCGCTCCATGGAGCAACTTGCAAGATTACTGACTGAGGCACCATGCATGGTGCACACAACGCGGCACAAGCCATCCACCACACGCTCACAGCGCCACGACACCGCTGTTGTTGCACTCAACCCCTGTCCAGCCGCATGGGCTGGCAGCGGTGGTGTTCCAGTCCGGCAGCACGGTGTCGCCATTGGTGAAGCCCGTGCGAATATGTACCAATGCTGCTGCCTCTTCATTGTAAGGGGCTGGCTCAGGTGCGCCTGCTGTAAGCTGAGGTGCTGCTGAGCTGGCGCCAGCAGCCTCCATTGGGGCCAGGGCACTTGACACAGCCAGCAAGCTGAGCAGTAGACGGCTCAAAACCAACATCAGGTGGAGGGCCTGCTGTGAAGCATGTGTTTGCTAATGCCAGGCTGGGTGTTCCTGTCAGGCTGCCACACTCCTGACCAACAGATGGCAAATTGGTTGGTGCATCACTCAAACACTAGCTTGAAGGTTTGTATGGGGTTGTCAACCTGGCAGGTCAAGGGCCGAGCAGGATGTCTCCATCATAATATTGATGATTAAGCCGAGTTTGGCAGCTGTACATGCGGTTCAGGCTGGACAAGGCAACAAAGGGATTGTCGCCTCCTTGCCATTGGATGTGACGAGACACCGCATGCAGCTAACAGGGTTGGCTGGCTGGCCTGGTGAGTGTGCATGAACTGCCAAGAGGCTACTTATCGATGCTTCCCTGCGCAGCAGCCTCCAATCACCATGTAGAATGGGTGAGGGGTGTGCCTAGGGGACCCTCTGACCACTGCCCTTATGGGATTGGCGTTGGCATTGCTCTTGAACAGCCTCTGCTTGGTTGGTGAGCTAGAAGCAGGTGAGGGCAGCCTTTTATCTGTACTGGGCTTCCTCAAGCATTGGTGCACTGCAGCAGCAGCGCTTGAATGGTGGAGAGAACAGGCCCACCATAACGTTTACACAGGTCACACATGTGTGCATGCCTGCAAACAGTGCAGTGACACGTCCGCATGGACTGCTAATCAAGCACTGCTGTGCTTGCCCTACCCGTGCTGAGTCTTTGTGACTCCTTGGCAGCCGAGGCAGTGACTTCAGTGCGCATGCGTACCAACCAATAGCCTTAGCAGGGAAAGGGGAAGGGTCTTGCTCTGGCGCACTTGGTAAGGTGCGTGTGTTTTGCAGGCAATAGAAGCCATGGGGCGCGACCGATAAGCACCAACAGGCGCACTCTGCAGGAGCCTCTGGCAGGCCGCCACGAGCCCCCCTCTCCATCCCCACCAACCACAACCCCTCGCTCCACTGGGGAGGCATTCCCAGCGCAGCCTGTGGAGGCGGTGCAGACCAAGGGCCTCCCGGCAGGGGTAGCGGCAGCGTTTGCTGGCCCTGCGTCAAGAAGAGGCCAAGCACAGCCTGAGGAGAGCGCTGTCCAGTCAGCCGGGCTTCCCGCCAAGTCCGGAGCTGGCCCCATCTCAACCCCAGCCGGCAAGGCACTTCCTGGGGGCGGCATCACAAAAGCAGCTGGAGACCCTGCAGCAGCAGGTGACCCCCCGCCGAGCCCTCGACCTCCGTACTGGCTAAGGGGCCAGACACAACCCGAGCGCGGCAGAGCAGTGACAGCTGGGGTCCCTGAAGCGGCTCCTGCTGCCCCCGCCCCTGCCCCATCCGAGATCTCTGAGCAGCCAGCAAGAGCTGTGGGCATTGTCGGGGTCCCAGCCCAAGCGCAGCTTGTGACGTACTCACCAACCCCACCATTTGAGATAGCCGAGGCTGCAGCGCCCACGGACGAGGATTTGAGCCTGCTGCCAACAGGTGCAGGACGGAGAGGCCTTCGAACACAGCGCGGCTCGTCCCAGAGGCGCCCCCTGCACCTGCACGACCCCTTTGAGGGGCCCAGTCCCCCTCTAACCCCACCGACCACCGCCCCTCGCGCCACCGGTCCCGCAACCACGGAGCTGCCCGCGGGGCCGGTGCAGACCAGGGGCCTGCCACTGGCAGCATCCGGAGGCGGTGCCCCTCCACCAGCAGCGACGGGAAGCTTTCCTCCAAGGCTGAGACAAGCACAGCCCGGGGGCGGCTACGTGGAGACGGGTGGCGTCCCCGCAGCGGCTGCGCCCTCCCCACCCCCCACCTCCGCGCCCTTCGGAGCCAGCCAGCAGCCAGAAGAGCCGGTAGAGACAGCCGGTATAGCACCCGCCTTGCCACCGCCGCCGCCTCCTCCTCCCATGTGGCCAACTGACACAGTGGAGGTGGAGGCGCCTCCGGCGGGGGAGGATGGCAGCGAGCTGCAGCTTGAGGGCTGGACAGCAGGTTGGTTGGTAGACAGCTACAGGCCAACCTGGCCTAAGGTGCACTGTGCAGCAGGGGTTACCCGGGGGGGGGGGTGGGGGGGTCCTAACTGAATGTCTGTCTCCCTCAGTGTGTGCACTGCAACACGCCCAGATGCAACACCCTCACGTAGCACGCTGCTTGTACTCCGTGAGGGACGTCCAGTGCCTCGCAGTGCACCAGCAACGCTTCAGCGAGCGGAACGCTCTTAGGTGTAAACTTGATGGCTTTTTGCATGGCTGCTTGCTGCAGGAGGTAGAGGCCTTCGCACCCAGGGCATGCTGGCCCACGGGCGTGGCTTGCAAGAGGCAATCGGGGGGCCAGATGGTTCGTTATATGCACCAACGCCACCCCCTCGCCAAAGCGAAAGTGATGGAGCCTTGCGGGAGCCGCCTTGGGGACTAGCGGTAACATATGGGCTGCCAGAGTTCAGCGAAGCGCTGAACAGGAAACCTGGGCATGCGCCACTGCCAGAGCGGGTGCAAGCTGACAGCCGCTCTGGAAAGCTCTGTCGAGAAGTCGGGATCCTGGCGCCTGCGCCCGCTGCGCCTGGCCCGGCTGATCTGCCCTTCACCCCCGGAAGGAAATTTGAGAGTAGAGTATAGCAGCTCACCCTAGCCAAGCCCGCAGCCCGCCCCTAATGTGTCGGCAGCCGTGACTCCTTCCAACCGCTGACCAGCCAGCGGAGGGGTCTGCCAGAGGCCGGGGCACTGTGACTGCACTTCTGGCAGCAGTGGGGTCCCTTCATAAAACCAGGATTAAAAGTAAGGACTTGGAAAAAACCACAAATTTGGCATCCGCTGGCACTGGCACCTTGCTGCGCCCTGCATCATGATGATCCGTACGTGTGCGCTATTCATTAGTAATGGTTTGAAACTTGGGTCATTTACAGGGGGGGAGGGGGGGGGAGTGAGGCACTAGCTCGCACGATTTTTTCGAATGACCTTGTCACTGAAGGCACACTGTGGCATACCGTCAGCAACCCACACAACAGGCTACTAACGACGTATAAGGACTGTTCAATAACTGCCGAATCGCTGGGCATAGCACACCGTACAAGAAGGTCTAGCCACACCAGCGCACCAGTAGCCAGTACACAAGGAGGCCAGTCCCGTCTCTGGCCTGCCCTGCCCAAGCCAAGTCAGGACTAGGTCCCAGGGCACACTCGTCATGTGATGAACACTCAACCTCACAATAAATCCCTTTCACTAGTACTCACGCGATACAGCAAGTTCATATCCCGACAGCACAGGAGGTCAACAGCAATGCATAGGTGGGAGATGGGCAGTGGACCATGGCAGTATTGATGGCGGTACCGGCAGTCTGAAAAATGACAATGGCAGTTTTAGTGGGTATGACAATGGACAGTGACAGTGCAGAGGCAGTACATCCTGAAACATATCATCTCAATGCTAAGCGAACAGACAGGCACTCTTAAAGCCATGCAGGCACTGCAGTCCGCTGAGAGTAGTTGGTAAGGTGCACATGCGCAGCCCGGCGGGCTGGCTTGCAGAGGCACACACCACAGGTACCCACTCAAACCAACACAGACAAAGGAAATGGGTGTGTACAAAACCAAGGGACTGGATCAGATCAAAACCGCATATATGCTCTCTGCACAAAGCCTGGTGCTTTCATCTCACGATGCACCCGTAGAGGTCCGGGCTGCCGGAAGGGCTCCCCAGCTCCCCAGCTCCCTTGTGACGTAGGCGTGGCTTCCAGCTCAGTCGGAGATGCCCGCAGTCATGAGGAACACCTCAGGGGAGCCATGCAGACGGCGAGAGACTGAGACTGACACACTTGGCAGCTCACTGTCGCTGGCCTCGACAGTGGCCTGGCGCAGTGCATTCACCTCAGCAGCAGGGTCCTTGGGGTAGGTGCTGCCTGCATGGGCCAGGCATTGGACATTTCTGTAACCGGGCTGTACCTGACAACCCACGTGCATCAGCGCCCAGCTGACAACACTGCAAGCACTATGCTGGGTCAGGTCCCTAGCATGCGGGGGAGACCAAAGCAGTGCTTGCTGTCGCCACCGGCCGGTTGTGATCAGTATACGTATACCCAGAAAGAGCGATTGAGGTGCTCTTACCGAGGATGCCGGTGACGGGAGGAATGAGAGGCTTGCGGAGGGCAAGATTCATGTTGAGCCTGCAAAGGGAACAGGTGGCAGCAAGTAGGTCCCTGCTGAAGCCACACCAGCTGTGCAGGCCTGACTTGCACGTCTGTGAGACCGCTGGTTACACTGCAATAAGTGCAAGGCAGACGGCAACACACTCCTCTTTGACTTGTATGTGACACAGGGTGCTTGCGCAAGCCACGAACTAGTACAGGCAGCAGCTCACCAGGTGAAGGGCGCAGCCCACTCCTCAAAGTCGTGGTTGGCGGCCTGCTCGCTGCCGATGACCTGGTACACTTGCACCTGGAACCTGGGAGTTTCGATCGTGCACCCCCTTACGTACGACACGGGCCCATTTGAGACATCTGCGCAACAAGCGTGGGCAGCAAATCCTACTGCAGGTGCCGCCAGGGGTGAGTAGGAGGAGTACACCGCGCAAACCGTGTCTGGCACGCAACGTGGCACCCTGTATGGAATTCCTTCGCAGGTCCACAAGCCTTCATACATGCATCTCCATCTAGAAGAGAGCAGGACTGCCTGAGGTGCCCTTCACATTAATCAATTCCTCACCTGTTTCATAGCTTGTGGAGCTCATGCCCCGTGTAAGTCAAGCGCCGCCCCGCTGTTGGATTCAAAATCCCTCCCCCCGCCTTCCCCCCGTTTACCCCCCTATGCCCTGCTTACCAGCAGTGACTGACATGGTTGTGAGGTTCTTGAAGATGGAGGGGGCTGTCAGGGTGGCCGATTTGGTGGCTCCAGAAGGCAGGACGGTGACTGCATCGCAGAACACAGATGGCTTGCAACCGCATAGCACGTAAAAAGAGTGGCAAACAGCTGTTGATCACACTCGCCAAACAGTTCCTGCGAGCGAGTATCAGTAAGTGGGGGAGTTAAAAGAAACAACATGGCACCTGTTGATGTGGTCAGGATTGCTGACCAGCAGCGCGAGAACCAGCCCTAGCCGTGCAGCCTCACCTTCCACTCTGTTTGTGTTTGGCTTAATCCCTGGTAGATCGCATGACACCATCTCTCCTGCACACCAGCATGGGGTGGTCATACTTGCACACGCGTCTCAGCAGCAAGTATGTCCCCACTCACAGAACAGCTACTAGTGGTGCTGCCTCAGTCGTGGATGAAGGAATTCGAAGGCAGTGCCTCGGCAGGATGTGCGAGCAGGATGACCAAGCCAGCGAGGCATCTCTTAAACCTCTCACCGTTGGGGCCAAAGACACGGACACCCTGTGTGAAGCTTCTTTCCACGCCATCACCCAGGCCGTCGGCAAAGGTGCTCTCCACCTGCAGCAGCAGCAGCAGTAGTGGCAGAGCCTTGGGTTCATAGGTGAAGGGGCGTGCATGTTTTCGCCAGCTCGTGGCTGGGTCAGCAGTGTTCTAGCCGGGTGCTAGTGGTTCTAGTAAGCATCGGAGATGGGCAGCATTGCACCTGGCTCTAGCCGGGGACACGCCTGTGGGGGAGCACCAAGCCCAGACATAGCATGAACTGAAGTGCAGGTAACCTACACTCACCTTGTATCCCTCTCCGTCCTCTTGCACAGCAAATGTGCCGGCCTCGTCAAAATGGAACCTGCACATGTGTACACGACGTGCATGGCCCCAGGAGAGTTTTCATTGGCGAACGGAGGGCGCCCAGAAGCGGTGCAACTGCAGAATAATGGCAAGCCACTGCATGAAACTCAAAAGGGGTGTGAGACCATCCAGCTGGTCTGCCAGCTTTGACCGCACTTACTTCCTGCCGTCATAGCCTGTGAACACCGGGTCATTGGCCTGGCTGACCTGCATGGACAGGAGGTGATTAACACACGAGGCATGCCTGATGCAGTGGACATCAACTCCACAATGCCAAGCTAGCTAGGCGTGACACTGACACTGACCTTCAAACCAGCTGGCAAAATGAAAGGCAAGCCACAGCACCGACGGCTGTTACTAGGGGTCGGAAAGCATAATTTCACGGCCGCCTCGTTGGCATGAAGCTGGAGGCACAAGCAGGGTACTGACCACGCAGTTCCCGGACTCGCAGGAGCCAAGGACGCCCGGGCCACCGTTGGTCAGGGCACATGTTGAGCCGTCAAGCTTGTCAAGGCACGCGACATCCTCGCGCACGAGCGGGCCACAGAAGGTGCAAGAGTCCTCGGTGCACCCGATGGCATTACAGCGCTCCACTGTGGGCTGCAATAAGGACAGCAGCTTCACAGGTGGGCACAGCTGTCACGTGCAGGTTTGGGAGGGCGAAGTATGATACATCAGGGATCCAAGCCTGTTGTGTCCTACCTGTATGGTGAAGACCGGGCCTATGGTGGCCTTTGAAAGCAAGACACAGACGCCATTCAGAGAAGGGTGGAGCACGCATAGGGTGAGTTGTACATGCGCCCCCACAGAGTGACCAACAACCCAAACCAACAAACCAACAAACAAATGCCCAGGCCTCCTAGAGTCAGCCTGTTCCGTACCCGGCAAAGCCCGTCCGCATCAACATGTCGCATGGGGCCGCCAATGTAGGTACCCCATTCCTCGCAGGTGTTTACGCCCCAGATGTTGAAATGGGCGATAAGGACTGCCAGGCTGTACTGCACAGGTGCACAAAGGCAGCAGCAGTGCTGTCATGTCGCTATTGCTGGTTACTAACAACTAGTAGGTGCCCCTCAGCTGCATGGACCTTACTTAGTGTGATCGTCCCAAGGCATACGCCTACAGAGAGTGTTGACCCCACTTGTGTAGACTCATGGCGGCATGGTCACGTGGGTGGATTGTTGGACTGCACTACAGCGAAGGAACTAACATGACGTTGTCCTATGCCTTCATCCCCCACACGCCCATGCATGTATATTGCGGGTGGGTATAGCTGGCACCGTCTCACCTGGCAATATCCTGAGTAGCACACCGCGACAGCCGTGTTGCAATCGTTGTCAACCACACAAAAGGCCTGCACAGGTGCATTTTGAACGGAGGGTTTGGAGTGCGTGTTGTACGCTAAGGACATCAGCACGAAGGGCGTGGGTGATGGGCAGGATAAGTGGGCTTCAAGTCTGGCTTCAGTCTTGTGCAGATACTATAGCCAGGGTATCTCTGGAAGCAGTTGCACCACAAATGATATAGTGGTCGCTGACAAGCTAGTGTGCGCAGAAGTGTGCAGTGCTCATGTCCTGCACTTGTACTTACGCTTGCTGAAATGCCGTCTTTGTGTAGTTTGGTAGACGGAGTGTCAGCTTGGACTTGGACCAGCTGGCCAACGAATGCCAGTGCCAGGAGGAGTGCAGCCGGGAAAGGGTGCAGGGTCGTCATCACGGTGGGCTGTGGCTGGCTGCAGGCAGCATCACCAGCGCTGATGTTAGAGATCCCCAGCAATTAGAAATACTTCGCTATTCAGACAAGGGGTGGGGTGGGGTGGGGTGGGGTGGGGTGGGGTGGGGTGGGGTGGGGTGGGTGGGCGGGTGGGTGGCCACCCATGGGTGGGGTGGTGGTGGCTGTGAGTAGGGTGGTTGGGGTGTGTGTGTGTGTGGTGGGGGGTGGGGGGGGGGGGCGAGAGGCAAACAGCCTCCTCTGAGCTCTGGAAGTCAAGGTTGCCACCATTGGAAGAGAAGAGAAGGCAGCTAGCTAGGCGCCAGATACATGCAGGCGAGCATCACGGATATCCGGACAACCCGGAGAACTAGGTAAGGCGATCGATCCGCCTTACCAAGTTCTCAGGCTTTGCTTAAGGCCTGGGCATCTCTCCGTGTATTGCGGCCCTAGAGCCTTAGTGCGGTCAACATACATACGTACCTTGTACACAGCTGCAAGGAACGGGGACCTACTAGGTCAGTAACGACGGGTACTCCTTAGACTTCAAGATTGTCAGGCTTTACAGACGTTCTGACAACCTAAAGCTAGGGTGGTCCCTTAAAGTGGCAGCCTCGGCAGCCATCCTGTCATACACTCACCGATAAACTTGCGATTCCTCAGCAGACGACCGCCACGACGACAGGAGAGGTTGGCGGTATTGCCGGAAGGTCAAGGAGCAGCCGGGCTGCGCAAGGAAGGGGAGAAGGGAATACTGCCGTGACTTCTGCTCCTTGGCAGGTTCGCGGCGTTGCGACCCTATCTGCAGACATTCTTAGTGAGCGCATGGAACGGACACAAGAACCCAGCTGGTAGGCAAGCCAAAAACGGCTTATGTCAACTTAGTGTTTGTTCAGTCAATGGCTTTACAGTCAATCAGTGTAAATAAGGCTACACTGTTAGGCAAAGGTCCTGGAATGGAAGTGGTCCTAAACTAAGTGGGAAACAAGGCAAACGCACAGGTTATATAGAGAAGGTTTGCCTTGGGAGTCACATGGTGGGAAACGCCTCGGTCACACGACCGAGGCAAATCTACACATGGTTCGATGTTCAACCTAGGGCACTGCACTAGGCACATGGAAGTACGTAATGATGAGTCATACTGCGCGCGCGCCACAGGGCGCAGGCGCCAGGCGTGCTGCATCACTCCCCCCTCTGAAAAGGGAGTGCGTCCTCGCACTGCCAAAGAATCGTACAGGATGGAAAGAACTCAAAGAATCACAGTCACAGTCAATCAATCCATCTGGTCATGTCATAGCCATAGTTACTGCCACACCCTGGGAAGCCACTAATCATGGTTGGCACCTTATCATCCATAGGCTCAATGCTGCTCATCAGCGAAGAGTTCACGTAGGGTCACTGGCCCAGGCACTCACACCACAAGTCAAGGCTTGTGACGCTTGGTAGAGGGGCCGGGCTTGTCGTCGTCGGAGTCCACAGGCGCCACCGGGCTGTTAGGCTGGTTGGTGGGGCTGGTGGGCTGGTAAGCCGCACTGGTGGGGTTGAACGCTGGCCCTGACGGGCTGTAGGCTAGGCTGGTGGGCCGGTACACCTGCTGCCGTTGGGGCGGCGGGACCGGGGCTGGGTCCACCGGCGAGTAAGAGAGCTCGCGCCCGTTGCCAGGGTCATATTGCTGCTCATCCTGCTGCTGCTGGCTGCAGTAGATGACGTCCATCTTGTCTGAGCGAGTGGGAGACCGAGAGGGCTGAGAGCCATAGTTCTCATGCCCAGGCGGCTGCGGCTGCTGCCGCTGCGGGGAGCGGGGCGGCGAGCGCGAGGGAGAAGGAGAGGGCGAAGGAGAGGGGGACATGCAAAGCTGCAATGCCCGCTTGAGCTGGTGGTTCTGGCGGCGGAGGTATGCTACCTGACGCCGGGCAGAGTACAGCTCGTCTTCTACGGACTGCAGGTCAGCCTGTAGCTCCTGGCGCCGCCGCTGGGAATGCTGATAGGCCTCCAGCGTGGGTCAGTCCCGCTGGACCACTGCTAGCTGCTCTCGTGCGGCGTGCAGCTGGGCTGTGATGGAGGCGAGCTCGGACTGGCATGCTGACAGCTGCTCTTCCACGGCTGGGAGACGGGAGTGGTCAGCATTGAGTCGGGCCAGGTATCCCGTGGTGCCATGGATGGCATGCTGTAGCGCTGCCAACTCCTTCCTCTTGGCGGTGATGTCCTCGTCCAAAGCCTCGTTCTGGGCAAATAGGAAGTCCCAGTGGAGCTCGAGGCCTCCAAACTCCTCTAGGCGATCGGCTAGGGTGCGAGACAGGGTGACATACCGCTGGTTGAGGCTGAAGAGGGTGTTGCACAGCTCCGAGCGGTTGGCTGGGGGCTGTGCTGCTGGTGGGGCTGGGCTGGGCTGAGCTGCCTGGTTGGGGGCATCAGCCACGCCAGCACCAGAAGAGGACGGAAGGTCAGCCATGTCTGGGTTGACCGACACTGGCTGAGGGGAGGGGACGAGGAAAGACACCCAAAAGGTGGGAGCAGCAGCTGATATAGGCCAGGGAGCGGTGCGCCCGCCTTGGGGACATCCTGGCGCGCACCGACACCGCCGAGGCAAGTGAGTCATCGTGACTCACTTGGCTGCCTTGGCCGTCCGCTTGGCTGCTGCCTCTTGCTGCTTGTGAGCTCGATCAAAGGCAGCTTTCATTGCCTTTACCTCGGTGCCGAGCAGGTTGGAGATAGGCTCCCAAGTGGCATCGTAGATGGGGTAGCCCTGCCATTGCACGAGGTACTCAGTCCGTCGTCCCTTGCCAGTGGTAGTCCGTTTGTCTAGGATCCGCTCGACTAGGAAGATGTCGGTGGTGTCCTCCAGAGGTGGGGGTCTGGCATACTCTCGGTCTCCATAGCGGTCGCTGCCGTGCCACAACTTCAGCCGTGACGCGTTGATGACATCGTGGATCTTCATGGTATCTGGAAGCTCCAGCCGTAGTGCCGTAGGTGACACCACTTCGGTGACTGGGAAGGGTCCAGTCCACTTGGCATCCAGCTTGGAGTGGCCGGGGATGCGCAGGTTCTCCGTTGAGAGCCACACCTTGTCTCCTACTGAAAAGGTATGCTGCTTACGCTGCTGATCAGCGTAGTGTTGCTGCCGCTGCTGAGCTTGCTGCAGTAGCTCTTAGCCCGCTGCAAGTCAGCTTCTGTCTGGCTGGCAAAGTCTATGCCTGCCTGATTCTGCTTCTGGCCCAGCACTGCCAAATCCATGGTGGCTGGCAAGAGGGGGTGCTGGCCAAAGTTGAGATAGAAGGGACTCTGACCTGAGGATGCGTGCGGGGCATTGTTGATTGCGAACTCAGCCGCTGCCAGGTGGTCATCCCAGTTCCTGGTCTCCGTGTCCACATACGCCCGCAGCATCTCTTCCAGCGTCCTGTTTGCTCGCTCGGTCTGCCCATCGGTCTGGGGGTGGTAAGCTGTAGACCTGCTGAGGCTGGTCCCTTGCAGCGTGTGCAGCGCCTCCCAAAACTTGCTGGTGAAGCGGGGATCTCTGTCGCTGACAATGCTGCGCTGTACACCATGCAGACGCACCACATTGTCGAAGTACAGCCGGGCGAACTCCGGAGCTGTGACGGTGGTGGTGGTGGCTGCCAGGTGGACCATCTTGGTCAGCTTGTCCACGAAGACGGCGATGGCGTCCTTGCCGGAGGGAGCTCTGGGGAGCTGGGTGATAAGGTCAGTGGTGACCATTTCCCATTTACGGGTAGGGATGGGGAGAGGGTGAAGGACCCCTATGGGTTTTGTGTTCGTACCCTTGTTGGCTTGGCAACAAGGGCACGTCCCCACATACTCTCGCACATCTGCCCGCAGGGTAGGCCACCAGTAGTTGCGCTCTAGGCAACCCAGCGTCTTGTCCATGCCTAGGTGTCCAGCTAGGCGGGTATCGTGGTACTCCTCTAGCAGCTGGCGCCGCAGGCTGTCCGCTGCTGGTGGGATGTATAGCCGCTGCCCTAGCTTGGCATGCTGGTGTTGGGTGGGGTTGAGCTTGGGGCCCCTTGAGAGGCCCCGCTGCCCGTTTGGGTGGCCACTGCGCCTGCCAGGCTGCACATGGTTCACTGCAGCTACCGTGCCCAGTTCCATAGGCACGGCATCGCCTGAGCTGTACTTATCCTGCTGCCACTTGCTGCTCGCTGGACGCAGGATGCTGTCAAACCTCACCGCGGCCTTGACGGCTTCATCAAAGCTGGGCGGGTCCCGCAGCTTCACCTCCTGCTGGGTCCTGGGCTTCAGGCCGGCGATAAACCGGTGCTTCTTGTCGCCATCTGCCATGTCCGGGATGGACAGCACAGTGGACCTGAAAGCGGCTGCATAAGCTGCCACTGAACCCACCTGCCGGCAGTTTGCCAGGCGGTCACGGGCGCTCTCCACGGCGTTGATGGGCTGGAACTGGGTGACCAGCTCTGCTGCCAGCAGGAGCCAGGTGGCGGGGGCATCAGCTTGAG
>BBXU01000078.1:0-19623 GCA_001598975.1 Parachlorella kessleri
CCATGTTAACATGCTCTGACATGGGGGCATGTCTGGGCCATGTTTACAGCATGTCAACATGCCCCCCCAAGTTTGGGATGAATCAGTGTAAATAAGGCTACACTGTTAGGCAAAGGTCCTGGAATGGAAGTGGTCCTAAACTAAGTGGGAAACAAGGCAAACGCACAGGTTATATAGAGAAGGTTTGCCTTGGGAGTCACATGGTGGGAAACGCCTCGGTCACACGACCGAGGCAAATCTACACATGGTTTGATGTTCAACCTAGGGCACTGCACTAGGCACATGGAAGTACGTAATGATGAGTCATACTGCACGCGCGCCACAGGGCGCAGGCGCCAGGCGTGCTGCACTGTCCATACATATCCCCAAAGATAAAAGTCCCTACCATCATTTCATACCTTCCAGAGACAATAAACAAAATGCTGCCAGTGGCACTGAACGCCAGGCTCCATCGTGGTCAAAACATTTAACCAGATACACACCATGGTTATAACCATGTTAATTTATTAGTTGACTAGCCGAAACCAGGAGTATTGCCTGGGTGCAAAGCTGCACAATGCTCTCTTTCCATGATGATACAATGCGTGTGTTTTGGTCTATAGCAATGCAAGCAGGCTCGGGTAGGGCCCCGATTCATGAACCTGCAGGTTCAGCTGCCTGCGGGGGGCAGGCAACGACACTCAAACCAGGTGTACGTCAGGTACAGTGCCTCAAAGTAGGCGCACCACTTGGGAGAAGTTTGGTATATAGCAATAAATAGGGAACCAACGTCAGCATCTAACGAAGTCCATCTGAGTGCCAGTGACACCTGAGCCCCAGTTTGCTTGTGGTGCAGAGTGCCTCTATGGTGCCTTGTACTACAAGTGGTACTAGGGCTGTGTAAGCTTACAGGCGACACTCATGGCTAACAAGACCCCTGATGAGGACCGAGCCGCTCCCTACCCACTGGCGCGACAGCAGGTCAGCTTCCATGGGACTAGTTAAACCCAGCTCAAACCTCCTTGTGCACCACACCTTCGTCATCAGGCCTCCTCAGCAGACCGGCGGGGGCAGCCCCAGCCCGTCGCTCGAGTGTTGGGAGGCAGCTCCACACTGCAGGTGCACAACAGGGAGGCCGGCAGCCACATGCTGCCTTAACTGCTGTACCTTGCGGATATCAAGGGGAGCTTAACCTCAGTTGTACCAGCCTGTGCAAGGTTGCAACTGCCGGGCTTCGGCTGCTCATAGTTTTACATGCCCCCAGACTACGACTGCTTCTACTATAAACTCGCACGCCGCCTGCAGGGATGCCTCAACACGGCTTTGCATGCTCCCCTGGCTGAAGCTGAGGCTGGAATGCCTCAAGTACACCAACATCACCTGCCGCTCCTGATCCTAGTGCTGGCAACTTGGCAAATGACTGCAACTGCCCAAGCCAGCTTGTCCACTGCCGTAACCTTCGTCTTAAGCCGCAAGGTGCCGCAACAGCGGAGCACGCTCTGGGCTTCCTGCAGCGCATGCTTAGCTAGCCTTGCAAGAGCATGGAGCTGGAACTGACCACTTGCGGGTCTTGTCCTACTGTCCCCTGCCTCATGTAGCTGCCGGCCAGCTTTCTGCTGCTGGTCCACTTGGAGTTGTTTTGGCAAGAAGCTGCTGCTGCTGGTCCCAAGTCTGGTTGTTCTTGGTCTAGGAAGCCTAGTTGTTGGGTCTTTTAAGGTACAACCCTCAGCTGGACGCAGGGATTGACGAGGAGGAATAGCAATACAATGCAGGGTTGGGCACGTCAGGCTTGCGTTCAACAAATTCGAAGCGCACCTTCTGAAGGCACCCTCTCCCAAAAACGGCCAATTGGGTTTCTTTGGCCACGAAAGGAGTCAGTGAGCTTGCGGGCACTGCCAGCCATGCTGCCAGCTGGGATGCCCAACTGTAGGTGCAACGTTCCATAACACTTATATAAACAATGCGGTAGGCCTCCTTTTGGGCAGATACAAGATGTGAATAGATATGTGCACAACCAAAAGAAACCAGCCGTGCTGCCCGTGCTGCTTTTGTCATGGCTCAGTCAGGCGCCACGGACTTAGAGGGTCTCCACATTGCTCGCAGAGGCAGTTGCGACGCCCAAGACTATCACCGAGTGTTGTGAGACACGGTACGAGCTGCATGCATGCTGGTGACATGGATGGCTTTAGCCTCTTCTCCAGCAAGGCAAAGAAGAAAAATAGGGCCCAGCAACACCCAAAGTCAAATGAGAAGGAGGAGGCTCTCACGGCAGCCGCACTGAACATGGACGATGCCGACGAAAACGGGCACCACAACGTGACGCAGGCAGCCAGGGACAGCGAGTCTCAACAGCAAGTGGAGCCAGAGACCTTTAAGCAGCTTGGACTGAACGACTGGCTGGCCAGAGTTTGCTCCTCGCTGGGCATGCAGCGGCCGACCCAGGTGCAGCAAGGCTGCATACCGGCAATCCTGGCGGGGCGCAGCGTGATTGGGGTCGCGCACACTGGCAGCGGCAAGACGGCGGCCTTTGCGCTGCCCATACTACAGAAGCTGGCCAAGGACCCTTTTGGGGTGTTTGGGCTTGTCCTTACACCTACCAGGTGGGCTTGGCCTGCCTGCCTGCCAGCCTGCTTTTGCTATCCGTATTTCATAGGTTTGCGATGCATACAGGACGTTGCATCGCTGCCTTGCAGCAGAACGGAACGTCAAAGATACAGCGAGAAGTGTTTCTCCAGCAAGCAGTCCAGCAACCAACACGTGTGGTGGCAGTCTGGCTGTGACAGGCTGTCTTGCTGCGACTTGTTGCCATCGATATAGAGATTCTCCCCAGCCAGAATGCCAGCATGGCGTCTGCTGTCTGCTGCCTGTGTGGCAAGGTCTCCCTGGGGCAGCCGGGGTAGCTGAAGAAGCTGAAGTTAGGCAAGGGATTGGGACTCTGCTTAGCTCCAGAGGCGATATGTTGCCATGTGAGGCAGCGCACAGCAAGCCCTCCTGCTGGCACTCTGGCTTGCCTTGGACTGCCTGTCTGGCGAGAGAAGGCAAGAAGTCTGGCAAGGCTCTTCGAGGGCACACAATCAGCAAGGCCAGGCTGCCAAGCTGCGGGTCCTCTGCTGCCCCTGCAGGGAGCTGGCATTCCAGATAGGCGATCAGTTCCGAGCGCTGGGGGCGGGCATGTCGCTCAAGGACTGTGTGGTGGTGGGCGGGCTGGACATGCAGGCCCAGGCCAAGGCCCTGGCCAGGCGACCGCATGTGGTCATAGCTACCCCCGGCCGCCTCAAGGTGCGCTGGCGGCCTGCGCTGCGTGGTAGCAGCGTGTGATCGGCGTGCCAGCCGCCTCAGGCCTGTTGGGACTTGGACTGGCTGGGAATTGTGCTTATGGCACCCCAAGCAGGGGGAACCCAAGATGGGCACCCTGCTTGGGGTGCCCTGGTGTCCCCCAACTTCCACAGAGCGGTAGAGGTTGGGCATTCCTGGATCTCAAGGCCTCCAGCTCCACACACATCTGACCTTTCTTCCCCCCGCCCATAAAAGACACAACACCTCTGAGGAGGAAGGGGAGCACCAGTAGGAGAAAGGGAGCACCTGTGAAGTGCCGCAAGAGTGGAGCGAGATGTGCCGTCTCTCCCTTGCTGCAGGGCCTGCTGGACGCGGACTCCTCCCTGGGTGCCGCCTTCAGCAGCTCTCACTTTTTATCACCTGCACTCCATGCACGGCTTCCTTTGCACCTGACCTGTCAAGCTCCACCTCCCCTGGTGGACTTGTGCAGGATTTGCTGGACGCGGACTCCTCCCTGGGTGCCGGCTTTGGCAGCTCTCACGTTTGATCACCGGCACTCCATGGACGGGTTTTTTTGCACCGGACATTGCAAGCTCCACCTCCCCTGGTGGACTTGTGCAGGGCCTGCTGGACGCCGACTCCTCCCTGGGTGCCGCCTTCAGCCGCGCCCGCTTCCTGGTGCTGGACGAGGCGGACCGCCTGCTGGAGCCCAGCTTTGAGGCTGAGCTGGCAGCCGTGCTGGGCACGCTGCCCGGCGAGCGCCAGACGCTGCTGTTCAGCGCTACCATGACCAAGGCGCTGGTGGCGCTGCAGAAGGTGGGGGGGGGTGGGGGTTTGAGGCGTGGGGGTCATGCACGCTTAGCTGATGTTGACCAATCTCTGGGCCGGAGCAGGGCGTGATATGGGGACGGTAAACATGCCCGTCCCTTACCGCCTAGAATTGTCCTGGCCTCGCACTGTAGGTGGGAGGGCCAAGTCATGTGTATAGCCAAGCACAAATGTGGACATTCAGCACCTTCTTGTCCATGCCCACCTGGGTGCAGACCCTCCTGGAGGATGCCTTCCACTTCCAGGCGTATGAGGGCCTGCAAACCGCCAAGCGGCTGCGGGAGCAGTACCTCTTCCTGCCGGCCAAGGTGCAGCTGCTGCTTGCCGTGGCAATGGTTGGCTATTGTATTGGGAAACTTTCGTCTGCCGGCAGCTGGGCAGGGAGCCTAGGATGAGGAGTCCAGGCGTGCTGAAGACTTCCTTCGTGATGATGCTGCACTGCTTATGGCATGCGGCAGGCGCAGGCGGGGTAGCGTGGCAGATTTTTTTGCATGCCAGGACGCATTGTTGCCAAGATTCATGTCAGATGTAAGCTACATGAGACAGCGCAGTATTGCTTTGGCCCTGGTGCATGCAGGTGAAGGAAGTGTACCTTGTGCACCTGCTGGCCACGCTAGAGCAGCTGCAAGTGAGGTCCGTCATGGTCTTCACATCCACCTGCAAGGTGAGGCGGGGTGGCTGCCGCCTCACTAGTTGTTGCTGGGACAGGCCTGCTGGTGGAACAAGGAAGGTCCGCTCGTAATAAAGTGTTCAAGCCGTCATGTGTAGCGAGCCCGGCATGCACGCTTGAGCGTCTCATCGGCATGCAAGGCTGAGTGGGGCGCGCTGCGGCTCACAGTTTCAGGAGCCTACAGGCCATCACTGCGCACAAGGCAGCCCCTATGGGTCGTCCCACCATCCCGCAACCCGCCCGCCAGCCGCGCACAGCTAAAGCCCCCCCTGGTGTTGCTGCTCACTACCAAATCCCCCGCCCGCCTGCTGCAGGGCTGCCACCTACTCTCGCTCCTCCTGGAACAGCTGGAGCTGCCCTGCGCTGCTCTCCACTCCCACCAGCCGCAGCGCCGCCGCCTGACCGCCCTCGACAAGTTCAAGTCCGGGGCCGTGCCGGTGCTGCTGGCCACGGACGTCGCCTCGCGGGGCCTGGACATCCCCACCGTAGACCTGGTGGTCAACTATGACCTGCCGGTGCTGGCCAGGGACTACGTGCACAGGTGGGTAGTTGTGGAGGTGTGGTCAATGGGCCGCGGTCGGCGTGGCCCTTTATGAACAAGGCAGGTGACTGAGTGCTGTGCTTTTGACTAGCTTGTGCGTGCATTTGGCTGTTGATAAGCTGTCATATCTGGGAAGCTGGGAAGCACGTCAATGGACAGATGTGCCAGGTCGTCTTTGCTCCCGCGTCAGTTGCTTGGGGCCCTCGGCCCAGGTGTCGCTTGCTTTTGTCATTGTGGTCATGGTCGCCACACATTTGCAGCACCTCTCTTTGGAACGTGCCCCGACCCAACCTTGGCCCCCAACATGGCTCCACGCCTACTAGGAGCTGACCTTTCGGCATGACCCAATCATGTGCAGGGTGGGTAGGACGGCTCGTGCGGGGCGCGAGGGCTGGTCCCTCTCCTTCATCACTCAGGTGAGCCGAGTCAAGCTGCTGCCTGTTGACGAGGACCCAAACGCTGTAAAGGGTCCTTTGCTGCGTTGCTGATGTTTCTGCTCTCAGCTTCATGCCCGCAATCTCTTGGGAAGGGTTGCTTGCAGGCCCCTAGTAGCGGTCTCTAATAGCTTTAGGCAGCTGCGAAGGCAGCTGTGTGAAGAGCATGCACAGCCTACATGCAAAGCTCTTGCCATGCTTGTGGCACACCTGCTTGGCGCGCTGGTACCTTACTCCAGTGTTTTACCTGTCCTTCCTGACTGCAGTACGACATTGATTTGGTCCACAAGATCGAGGAGTTGATAGGCAAGCAGCTGGACAAGTATGAGTGTGATGAGGCGGAGGTGCTGAAGGGGATCACCAAGGTGGGGACGGGCAGAACAAAGGAGGTTTTAGGGCTCGGGGTGTATTTTGCCTGCTATTGGCAGCTGAAAGACTGATCCATACAGTGTTCTCAACTCGTAGCCAGGCGGGGCCGCCTTGCTGTGTATCCTACCTGCAATCTTCCTGGAACCGGTAAAAGTCTGCAGTTCTGCTGTTGTGGGCCCACGGCCCACTACCAGCAAGGGCATCACATCCAGCAAACCAAGTGGCCTGGTTTGGTGTCAGGCTCGTCACAGAGTGGTCCACGTTGCAGTCACATGCAGCCCAGTGCCAGATCGCTGCTAGTCCTCCCCTGGCTGCAGGTGTATGCTGCCAAGCGTGCTGCCGCCATGCGGGCTGACGAGGAGGCCCTGCGGGATGGCAGCTTCGCAAAGCAGGCACAGCGCAAGCGCAAGCAAGCGGCCTGAGCGGGATGGCTGAGCCAAAGTTATGCCCAGGGCTTGGGTTGTTGGGCGCGATTCAGGCTTGTTTCCTCAGAGGGTGCAAGTCTGACTGTAGGGCTTCTGTGCTGCCAGCAAGTGTCCTTGGCTACAGCGGAGTACTCGCAAGAGCTTTGAATGCCCTGAACAAGTGGTGGGCTAACTGTCCATGTTGTCATAGCACCTATGACACATGAGAGTGCAAAGGCCAGCTGAGTTCAAACAGTATTACGGCAATGGCTGCTCATGTGCGTTAGTCCACCTGCATGACTGGCTCCGGTGGTATTACAGATCACATCAGTTTCAACGCTGGTCAGTGGTCTTGCTCTCACACTGTGGCAAGGCCAAGTTAACGGGTATAGCAGACTACACAACCCAAAAGCCAACCTCAAGCGCTACACCTGCCTAGACCCTATATCGTTTCCCTAAGCACGGGTGGGGTGCAACACAGCCCATGCGAACTGCTCCAGCCAAAACTTGCAGGAGTGAGGCCAGCTCGGCATGCCGCGGCACCGAGCACAGGAGGCCAAGCTGGCATGTCAAGTGTACAGCCTGCAACCGCTACTGAGGCAGCTGCTGCAAAGGAGTGTTTGGCCCGCACAAGAGACAAAGGCATGCACCACCACCTTGGGTTTTCTCGCACAAAAGCCAGTATCAACAGAAAGCCCAGCGCGCCAGCGCTGTAGTGAGCGCCGTCAAACATCTACGCTGTTTTATATGCAACCATGCCAAGCCTGCAAGTAGGGTCGTCAAGCAAACTCTCCTGCAACCGCGGCTCCCAAACACAACAAGGCTAGCTGCATGTTTTGCACATTGCACCAAAACGCTACTCTATAACTGCAAAGTCTAGTCTAGTCTTACAGCTTTCCACCACCCTTGCGGGTCAGTCACAATCTTGTCACACTTAGAAATGAATCTCAACCAGGCTGCTACTAGGCAGGCAGTCACTACCGTTTGCTGCAGGCTGAACCACTGGATTCCCACCACAATGGAACGACCTTGGGTCTTGAAATCACAGCTAGGATTGACACACTGACAGTGACCGGTTTAATGGCATAACTGCAAAGGGACCCTGTCACTAAGACACAGAACCAGGACACACACGTACACATCCCCTCCTCGGCAGCATGTTGGCGCACTAAACTGCCCGGCACAAAGGGGCAGTGCTGCTCCCGCCTCCTGAACTACTACCGACCCTGGCTATGGCCAGACATCGCGCCAGCGGCACTGGGGCCAGCTCTCATCACGAAGCTGACCCTGGCCACATGCCGCAGACCCTGCCCGCCCCCCTTAGGTGACTGTGCGGCCGTAGGTGATGCCGGCAATGTACAGGTCCTTGGCCCACTTCTCCTTCACATGCTCTGCACCCAGGCAGGGCAACACGGCAGGTGAGATACGCACGCCCTTGGGGTGGCGGCAAGTCCCTGCTGCATGGCCCTGAGGGGGCACATACGAGATGGAGAACTGCACTCTGACAAGGCTAGACGATTGCCAGCGGGCACAACAGAGAATGGCGAAATCACCTCGAGTGCGGAGCTACCATTGCACTACTCCCTAGCTCCACCTCCACAGCATACACTCCTCAAGCATCTAACCACATTACTTCGTCTCATTTTCCACCTCTGAGGCTCACTCACCTGAGGGGAAGGTTGAAGTGCGCAGCGTTTCTTGCGTCTCGTCCGCCATTGTCCGCCGCGGGATGGAGAGCACAAAGGCCGCCTGCTCGGGCGTGGCGGCGCAGGCAGTGATGCGGTACCCGGCATCCCACCGCTTGTGGATGCCCTCGCTGGGGTACTGGAAGTCCATCTCAACCACCTGCAGGACGGGCGGAGCAGATATCATAGGCATCAGGTGTGGCACCGGGATAGCAAGCACAAAGATGTCTCAGGGTACTGGCAGTCCATCTCCACACCAGTAAGAATAGTAGATCCTGCTGGCATTGTTTGCCAAGAACCTCGTCCCTGCCTCTGTGCACCACTGCAAGGCCACTGGAAACCCCACCTTTGCCACGTGCCTGCCTACATCTGAGCTCGGTACACCAGCAGCCGATGCAGCAACAAGCACCCCCGGAAGAGGTAAACATTATTGCACGCACCAACCGGGACGACGTCAAGCAACGTAAACCTTCATAAACCACCACCCCTCTGTGCAGCATGTCCCAGCCGAGAGCGACACCTTGTCCTGGGGCCCCACCCACATAACTCAAAACGCAATATATACTCTCTACTCCAACACCCAACATAATATTTGGCCATCTCCTCTCGCCGAACCCCGCCCACCCACCTGGTCCAGGAAGCCCGCCCCCCGCGACATGACCACCGCCCACTGCGTGCCGCTGGTGGCCATGGCGGTGACGTGGAAGGCCTCGCGCCACTTCTTCTTGATCCACTCAAAGGGGAAGGAGTCCGACACCTTGTAGCTCTGCTGCGTGAACTTGGTGCCCTTGGACATCACCACCAGCGACGACATGGCAGCAGAGCCTGCGCACAGCAGGGCCAGCACATGAGTGATTAACAGGGGTTCTTATTGGTGATGGTGATAGGGGGCCCTACCAGCTGAGGCTCCCAGGCCAGATCCCAGAAAGGCGAATTCCAAGCAAGTCAGGCGGTGTTGACGTTTGAGTAATAGGTAATGCCGTGTAGCTGTGACGGTAGCCAGCTGACACAACACCCAAGCTTTACGTTGGTGCCCTCCTTCGGTCTCCTTGTGAGAAGTTTCTAAAGGGCTAGCCGAACGCAAGTCAAGCAAAAGGTGACCGGACGGCCGCATGGCCGCAACCATGGCTTGAACCAGCCTGCCGTACAGGGACATGGCAAGTGTCCCTCCACGCCCGGCATGCTGATACGCGGGCGACTTACCCGCGATGGCTGTGATGTAGAAGCCCTTGTCCCACTGCTCCATGATCCACTCCTTGGGCAGGAACGACCGTGCGGCAACCTTGTACACCTGCGCAGCAGGGCAGAGCATGGGCGCCGCACGCTCGCAGCTCGTAACAGATGTCGAGGCAGTGTGGTAGGTCGGCAGGTTACGAAACCCCGCCCCATGGCACACTTGCACCCAGTGTACCAGCTTCCCAACCCCTGCAATACAAAATTACTTGCAGCTTGTTCCCCCCTTTCACATCCTGCCTGCTTAATGACGCAGCTGGCACCCGCCAAACTGCTGTCTGACCCCTCCCTGTCGCCTGCATCACTTTTATCTGCAAGAAGGTGTAGGACATTTACAGCATGGCAACAATACAGCCCCATGTACCCTCACACCATTTCTTCAAATCAGTCTTCAAAACCCTGTAAACACACCTACGACGTTAGCCCAAAGCACTCGCGTCGGGATTCTCACAGCGCCGGGAACCCAGCCCACCTGCTGCGAGAAGCCTGTGCCGGCGTCCATGATGATTGCCCACAGCTCCCCGCACGCGCAGACGCTGGAGATGTACAGGCCGTCGTCAAAGCCCTTGGTCACGTGCACGTCCAGCCGGTGGTTGCTCACGTTGTAGTGATACCTGTGCATGTCCAGCATACGCGGTCAACAGTGAGGAATGCCGCTCCTTGACACTTTGAGTGCTCCCTCCAGCCCTGGGGTGCTCACATAGATGCCGGAACCCCGCCACCATGTGCGATCGCGGCACGGGATTGCCAACCAACCACTGTGCCACAGCGAACAACGAGCGGTACATCCAGGCTCCCACGTTCCACGGACGAGCAGCAGGCGTCCAAACCGGGCTAACACAGGCAACACCATGTAATGCTAAGCGATCGCAGCAAAAGAAAAATGAAGCTTGGCCGCCCGCGCCAGTGCCAAAAGCCAGTAAACAAGCCAGCCAGCATTGCCTGAGGGCCAAGCTGGTACAGGCCGCCCCAGTCAGCTTCCCCTGGCCCCACAACCCTCCCTCCCCTCCCACCCGCCTTGACTCACCGCTGCTTCATGGGCTGGTGCTTGTTGTAGACGGTGATCCACTGGGAGGCGGGGAAGCCCAGCCGCACCTTCTTGCGCCGCCCGCCCTCCGCGTAGTCCGCCTGCAACTCCTCAAGCTGCTCGCGCCCGCGCTTCTGGCCCACCTGCAGGTGCCACACAATGCAACGGCGTAAGAGCTGGGGCTCAAGCTGCAAGTTGATCAAAGATGAGCAAGCCTGTAGATCCTCCGCCTGCTCACGACACCTGCTCACAACGCCACATCTGAGCCCCACACACGACCTTCACCAAGAAGTTGACATAGCAGGCACCAAAAACAGCTAGGGTACGACCTGCAGCTTCTTGGGCGGTTGGTTGTGCAGACCTATCCCACGGCCGTTCTCTCAAAGGGGCTGTAGATGATTCCCAGACCAACGTAAGGCACAACCACCCCAGTCAACCCTAGTTTAACAAAATGAAGCCCAGCACACTTCCCCAACACTGGGAAGCACGACGTACAAGGTCAATCCAAGTAGGCTACATTATTCGGAGGGATCCTGAACACGCAGATCGGCGGCCTTCCACGTCCTAAAGGCGGCTTTTTAGCACCCCGCCTGCACCTCGCATGCAAGGGCAACTCCCTGTCAGTCCATCTCAGCACCAACACAACGCCAGGTCAGCCACCTGTGCCCCCATCCTGACCACATGCAACGGCATCAATCCTAGCAATGCAGGAACCCCAGAGCGCAACAGCTCAGCAACCTTCCCCGCACCTTGACCGCATTCTCCACTTGCAGCGGCCGCGACACGTTGGCGCCAAAGCCGCCCAGCAGCGGCTCAAAAAGCGCGATAAGCGCCGCGTACATGGGCTCCTCGTCAAACTTGAGGTTCATCACCGCCTCTGTGAACGTCTTAAACGGCTCCGGCTTGTACCTGCGCAGGCTTCCCAGTGAGGCTTGTCAGTCAACATGTTCCAAGTGAACATCTTCCAGTGGGACAGCGAGAAAAGGGAGCCCTGCAGTGAAGCTCCTGATACTGACAGGCCCCTCCAGCACTCCAGCTACTTAGCACCGTCAGTACCCACCACTCAACTGCTCACCGCCTCCGTCAAAATTTCCTGCACCCCCTTTGAAGACGGTGCACCGTGGCCAAGCAAGGGAGTAGTGTGCCCGCACGATTTTTGCTGCCACTTGCTACTGTCGGCTCTGCACCCTAAAGCCCCGATATTTTTGGCCAATTACCACATACCTTGCCTGACACAGGAGGTGCCTGGAATGCAACCCACACGTATAGAAGGGGCTATGGACGTCGTTGTTAGGTGCTCATCCTACAACCCTAGGTTTGACAGCTAGCCCCGTCGGTTTCCCTGGCCCAGGGCCATGCCCGCACCAGCGCTGGCCTTACCACCAACCTGCCCCCTCACCAACCCAACACACCCACACACCACCCACTGACCTACACAGCGCCTCTGCACTTGTGCTCATCTTCTTCTTGGCCACCAGGTAGCCCTTGTTGTCGCCCTGGAAGCCCTGCCACGGCAGCCGGCCGTTGAGCAGGAACAGTAGTGTGTAGGCGAGGGACTCAAGGTCGTCGCGGCGTGAGGGCGTACGGCCCAGGTGCGCGTGCACGCTGGCATACCGGATGGTGCCCCTGCGCAAGGGCAGCCAGGGAAGGGATGGCGGGTGGCCGGTGTGTCAGGCAGGAGCGAGATGCTTGGGACAGCGCATCGCAGAAGATTGGCAACACGCAGTCCTGCACATCTTCGATTGAGCTTTCAAGCCATGACCCACAAGCACTTAATTCACTGCTCACGCCACGCAAGCCCCCAACACCCCATTAATACAAACCCCCACACGCCCCAGCGCGCCACTTCTTCCCCCCTGGCTGCACCGACCGGCGTTCCTTATGCAACCCAGCCTCTGTCCTCCTCAGCCCCACCTGAAGTC
Organism: Parachlorella kessleri; assembly: GCA_001598975.1. Classification (NCBI taxonomy): domain Eukaryota; kingdom Viridiplantae; phylum Chlorophyta; class Trebouxiophyceae; order Chlorellales; family Chlorellaceae; genus Parachlorella; species Parachlorella kessleri. The sequence goes on from BBXU01000078.1 coordinate 12,369, forward strand.
GTCCGGCCGCTGGTCATACTTGACATGCCCAATCTTGTTGTCGCGCCACTTCTGTGCGAGGCCAAAGTCCACCAGGTACAGCTTGTTGGAGCGGGGGGTGCCTGGCTGGCCCAGCAGGAAGTTCTCCGGCTTGACATCGCCGTGCACGTAGCTGCACGGAGACACACAGCACGGACATATCTGTCAAAGCTCCGGTCAGGAGTGCAGTCAGAAAGTGGGTAAGTGGTAAGGAAGGGGACTTGCAGCGGCAAACGCAACTGCGTGTCTGTAGGCATGTTCAGGTACCTGACTGCTGAGGAGCATGCACACAGAATGCGTCTTCGATTCAGGCATGCTGGCAACCTGCACCGATCCTCCAAATATACTACCTACAAGCTGTCGGGCAGTTGTATGCAAGGCTGTTAGCAACCCACCCCTTCTTGTGCAAGTCCTCCAATATTGTGAGCGCCTCCACCGCCACACAGGCCACGTACTGCGCCGTCAGCTGCTGCCCCTCCTGGTTCCACACATCCCACAGGCTGGGGCCCAGCAAGTCCATGATCTGCACCACAGCACGGCAGAGCATGACGCTTCCAGTGATAACAGCTCCTGTTACTCAAGGCCTTTGCACCCAAACTGTCTGCGCCTATCGCACCCGTCCCATCTGTATGCACTAGTAGGCCCTGCTCCAGCTCGTGACCAGGAAGCACCCTCAATAGAAATGAGACATGTGGCTTGTACAAACATTGCTGGTGAACATGATGAGGCAGTGATCACAACTGCTCACTAAAGCTTATCGCTTGTGGCACACACCCGCATTCTGCATTCCACCACCTACATTCAACAGCCCACCAACACAGTGTGGCACGGCGCCTGGCCCTCACCATGACATAGAAGTCTGCCTGTTGCCCCTTGAAGTGCACCTTTGGCACTCCATACACCTCCCCCAGCGTTCTGCGACCACGCGGCACGGCAGTCACAGCATCTCAACGTTTCTCCAACAGACACAAGCGGGACAACAACCACAAGCGGATGAGGAACCATGAGTGAGGCTGTGCAGTAAGGTGCAGCAGGCAAAAACCACCACCGCGCTCACTGGGCGGTTAGCGGAGCAGTGGCAGGTGCAGCACTGAGAATGCCTCAATATCCATAAGCAAAAAGTACACTCCCTACTCCAGCTGCTGCCAGGGGCAGCACTGAAAGCATGCAGGGCACTTCCAGGCGTAACCCCACACACAGCCCTCGCAGGCTCAATGCAACACGCCGGCCCCTGTTCCTGTTACTCACGTGTAGACGGACCATTCGTAGGGTGGCCCATTGGGCGTGCAGCCTTTGCTGGTGTTGTGCTCAAATTTCAACGCGACCTGCGGCACAGTGATGCCCTGCTTTGATTCTGGACACGGGCCCACCAGCGGCACGTCTCATCACCAGCCACTTGTAGTCTGGTGTATAATAGCCGCCATGCTCCAGGGAGGGCCAGTGCCAGGGGCCCCAGCACGCTTTGGCGGCCTGAAGCAGCTGCGCCGCGTGCCCCCGCACGAACAACAGCGCAACACCCCCTTGCCCCCTCCTTGCTGCCCTACCTCTGTAGGCTTAGGGTCCTTGGTGGCCCTCCCCTTGGCCGCTCTTGTGCCCAGGAAGACTTGCCCAAAGCCGCCCTTGCCCAGGCGCTTGCCCGTCAGGTAGACAGGTGAGTTGGACACTTGCACCTGCAAGCAACGTAACCTCTTCACACTTGATAAGGCTGCAAAGGCTGCCCCGTCTTGCTGCTTAGCACGGTCCTCGCCAAGCGACTCTTGTGCCTTGCAGGCAGGGTCTCAACTGAGCGGGTGCCAGACTGATGACGCCCAGCAGCCCTTGTGCCAGCCCTGATCGCCAAGAGACCCTCGTCCCACGACCTCCTGCTCTCACTCTCACCCTTTGGGGCACTTGGAGGTGCTGTGGGTCCTCGTTCTCTGGCTGCTTGTCGCCTGCTGGCATGGTGCTGCACCTGCGGGCCGGCCTTACAGCCTCTGTAAATCAAACGAATCGATGCTTTTGCATGAAGGTAAGGAAGGGCACCTGACGGTACTAACCGCTGGCCAGGAGTGAGGCCTTCTGTGAAGGCGCGCCTGTTTGTACAGCTCCCTTTCTTGTGCCCCTTCGGCCCACCCACGCAGCTCGCCTACGCCGCTTGTAGAGCGTGACTTTCGTCTCACAACACCATTGGCGCAGGCCGGTTGTAACTTTCAAGCTGTGGTTGCACTCAAGAGTGTTTGCGCCGCCTAACCTCGTCTGACGCAGGACGAAAACTGGAAGAAGACTGATAGAAGAGAGGAGTCAGCGCCTTCTGTTAGAACCTGCCGATATTGAGAGGCCGTGTCATGACACTGATTTGATTGCTGGGGAATCAGGTGAACCCCTTGTGCATGAGCTGTGACTAAACTGGTGAGAAGAACCCCAGCAGAATCTTGAGCTCGATTAGCCATAGGTGAAGTGGCAGAACTTACTTGCTTTGTGTCTTCACAACACCATCACCTGTCAGTCTAGTTGTTTTAGACAGGAGGAGCCACCTAAAGAGACAAGCTGGCCCTCATTCCGAAGGAGGGAGTCCCACTGGTACCGCCCAATCCTTACATATGCAGGAGGCTGGGGAGAGGAGAGTCAAGGATACTTTAGATGGGGAATAGTCCAAGTGGAAAGGTAGCTGTACATTCTACCATTCTGGCTAGAGTCAGTTTTTAGCATGGGTGGCAGGTAGGCAAAAACAGGAAGTGAGAGCTGGGCTGGTCTGATGGGGCTGGATGCAGTATTAGCCTGCGTCACTTTTGGCACTTGCCTAAAGCATTTGGTCATCAGTGTTTTGTAGGATGGCTGTTAGATTAATTATGCAAGCAACAGCATTTCTAGTGGGCAGTGTCCACACCCACATATCCTTGGAGCACCAGTTGTCATCTGCACTCAGCTATGGCCGTTGCAACTCTTCTTAATTGCTTTATGACCACACAGTTTCTTTAAATCCATTGAAAGCAACACCAACTTTCCACCTTCATGCCACAATGTCCAAATATTCAAGACATACCACCATCCCGCCACAAACAAGCAGTCCAGCGCATGCCAACAACACTTCCATCCCTATCCACCCAACTTCCTAGCAAACAGTCCAGCATCATTAGTCTGAAGGACAACATATGAGCAACAGCGAAAGAATGAAATTTCAATTCACACAGTGCAGCTACAACGTCCATGGGTTTTCCTACAAGCAGCCCCCTGCCCCAGGCTCGACTTTAGCACACATACAAAGCCCAACGTGCCTAGGGAGCACAGCAGTTGCGATGCAGGTCCCCAAGCTTCAACAAACAACCATTCTGCAACAAGATGCAGTCCCGCCTCTCATCAAAATTTACGCCACTGCCAGCTACGGAGGCAGGGGCCTGCCAACAGAGAAAGACAGGCAGGGCGTGTGCTAGTCCTCCGGTACAGGATTATGCCATACATTGCATCATGAATGAACTTCCATCTACAAGCTACGCCACAAGCGAGGCATTGCTCCACTGCTCAAGGAATAAAATCAATTGTCGCTCAGTCTGCCAGCCCTGTACGCTGCAGACAGGGCCACCTCTGCACCACAGCCCCGCGGACCGAAAAGAAAACTGCCACTGGGTTGGTCTGAACCGCGGGGGCTGAGTTGAGCCAGCACCTGTCACACACTTTGAAGTAAGCCTAGGCAAAATTGCGAAAGGGCAAGGATTGGTGAGGCACGGCAAGGACCGTGTTCCAAAGCAAGTCTGCAATTCGGGGAGTAGCGACCAATTTCGACATCACACAGATACGGCAGAGGAGGTACGTGGCAGGATTTGGGTCCGTGCCGTAATACCAGCAACCAGCTGCCCTCAAGCCATGCCACCCAACAAGCCAATGCCACACGGGGCCAGTGCCACAGAGGACTATCAGAGGGCGCAGCCAGGGTCGGTGCAGCTCTTGTGGGAGGCAATCTCAGCGCGCAGGCCAGAGACGGTAGTGACGTTGGCCGTGAAGGAGGCCTTGACGTCGCTGTCTCGCCACAGCTGGAAGAAGGGCAGCTTGCTAACTCCCAGGTTCATGGCCAGCTCACGCATGCCAGGGTCCTCAGTGTTCACCTGCAGCAGAGCAGCCAGGTCGCCAGGTAAGCACAAGCAGGCTACAAGCAAGGGATTGCACTCCATTAGTCACACCTCCCCATACAAGTGGGCCCATGTCAAGCACGGGACACCACAGCAAACAACAGTGGCTGCTGTCCAATGGCAGGGGACCGCAGGCGCTACACACGAGGATGCAAAGCCCCCCCGACAGCCTCCCTGTCCCGGGCTCGTACCTTGATAAAGACACAGTCTTCGTTATTGGCTGCAATTTGCTTAAGCTTGGGGTAGAGAGTGCGGCAGCCGTTGCAGTGAGGAGCGAAGTAATCTGCACAACAAACGTATAAGTACACAGTGACGCAACTGCTGTAGCCACCAGGCCAGGTACATGCACGCTATGAGCAGGATAAACCGCAATATACTTGCAGGAGATTCAGTTGCAAAGCACTGAGGCTGGCAACTGCAGCTCAAACTGGCAAGCAGTTGGATGAGCTGCTGCCAAGGGCATATCTGCCCATGCAACAATTCCAGCGGCATACCCCAGGCGCCCTCAACTCACCCACAACTACAAGCTGATCAGCCTTGGCACTTGTGACAAGCTGCTTGAACTGCCGGGGGGAGGTGGCAAGGTGCATGTTTGCCGGCCTCATACCCTCATGCCAGCGGCTGTCCTGCTCCAGCAGGGCCCTAGCCTGAGCCTCCAACTCTTGGCGCCTGCAGGAAGGCCTTGCATACGCTTCTTGGCTGCGATCCCCAGCTAAAACGTGCCAGAATAGAATAGTAGCGGCCAGGCCGAGCATACTGCCAAGAACGTAGGGGGATTAGGTTATGCGACCAGCTGGTGCCCCAGGGCCAATAACTCACCGGGACAGAGTCTGCGGCGAGGCTGGGAGGATGTTGCTGGCCTCCCGCACCGTCTGCACGGTGGAGGTGGCCGCTTGGCTAGCCCTCATGGCGGAGGCGACAGAGAAAGCCTTTGGCAGCCGCTGCCGGCGAGTAGAGGCACCTGACGCCAGGCCAATGCCTTTCTGGCAGGCGCTCTGCAGCAGGGCAGCCTTAGGCTGGCACATGACTGGTTCTGCGGTCAGACGGGGGTCTTTGGTATAGGAGGAGAGTTTTGGATATATGAGGTGGGATTCAAACGGTATAAGTAGGCGATTTGAGGATGATTGAAAACACTGCGGGCGAATGTCGAAGGAAACGTGGGGGAACCTACCGGGAAGTCCGGGATGACCAAACCGGGAAGCTTGCCAGCGTGGACAGCACGTGAATCGTGAGCCGTGAATCGCCCCGCCATCCGGTCTTGTCGGAGACCGACACGCCCTGTTGTTCCGTAAACTCAACCATGGTCCCCAAGGAGGTTCAGAGTGACATGCTGGTCCGACAGACTGGCAGGTGGCGGCGCGACACTGGCAAGCTAACAGCATAGCACCTCCTTTCGGTGCCAGACGCCTTGGTTGAATGTTACTGCCCTTTTGAAGAGTTATCCCACAGAGAATTCTTAGTGGCGAATCCCCTTGGCGCCGCCAACGGCCGTTGGTGTGTCTCACCGCATAATACAGACTTTGTGGCAGATTGTCAGTATTTCACTGGTGAAGTAGACATGTTTGGTTCTAGTGACGGTATTTCTGCCGCACTTCCCCTCTGAGGGCATAGGAGGGCATAGGAGGGTACTGCGAGTGAGCCTAGCCTGTGGTGTGCTTACCCTCTGCACGTCGTTCACTGGGTTACGGCCGCCATTGTTGTGGGGCACGGCAAGGCTGCCCTTTTCAATGCATTGCCATGTGCATTGCATGGCCCATCCATCGAGCCCGGGGGTTGCTTTCCAGATGCTTAGATACCGGTGATGATACCCATGGCGCACAACCAGCTCCTTACGGGCGGCTGTACACAGGAACAGGCTGTGTTAGGCTTGTGGAGAGGTTTCCTGACTGCAATTATGTCGCTCGAAGCCATCGCCTACAAGCGAGGCAGGCTTCGCCTGTTGGAGCAGCGCAAACTGCCCTTGGAATTGGACTTCGTGGACATTTCAGGCCCCCAGGAGTGCCACAAAGCAATCTATGAGATGACTGTACGGGGTGCACCAGCAATTGCCATCAGTGCTGCGCTGAGCCTGGCGGTGGAGCTGGTGAACCGCGGCAGCGGGGCCCAGTTTGCAAGTACGACCCAGGCCGTGGAGCATATCGCCTCACAGCTAGACTACTTGGTCACCAGGTGTGACGGGGCTGTGGCCGGGGGTGCATGCAAGCAATGGGACTTGGCATGCACGTCATGTTCCGGTGCCCCATACACTTTGCTGGGCAGTGTGTCGCTGGCCTCCTTGCTGACACATGTACTGCCCTGCGCGCTGGTGTGGTTGTGCGTGCAGCCGGCCCACGGCCGTCAACCTGCAGGACGCAGCGCAGCGTCTGTCTCGCCTGGCAGGAGAGGCAGCCAAGGCACCAGGAGCCAGCCCGCAGTCAGTCACACTGGCGGTGGTTGAGGCTGCCGAGCGCATGCTGAAGGACGATGTGGAGGCAAACAAGGCAGGTTTTGGAGAGGAATCATGTGTTGGTATGCAGTTTACCGGTGGTGTCAGTCGCGTTTGAAGAAGTGGTAGGAACTCGCACCGCAGAAGGGGCAGGTTTCATGTGAGCAGCGTGCATGGGTGCTTTTGCTTGTACCGGATGGGCTGCCGGAAGTGTGAATATTCTATTGGCAGCCTGTAGGACTCATTGATGAAGACAGCCCGGGCGGCCTTCATGCCTGCCTCTGCAAGGACAGCAGAACCGTCCTGCTTGCAGAGGAACCAAAGGATTCACCTTGTATGCATGCAGATGATGGGCAGGCATGGCGCCGAGGCCCTGCTAGCAGCAGCACAGGCCCGGGGGCGGGCCAGCAGCGGCCGGGTGCGTGTGCTCACCCACTGCAACACGGGCAGCCTGGCTACGGCCGCCTTTGGGACTGCTCTGGGCGTGGTCCGCACGCTGCACCAGCAGGGCCAGCTGGAGCATGCCTACTGCACAGGTGGGCGGGCGGGCTGGCGGGTAGTGGGAGTTACTGACTACATGGTACAGAGGGGGCTTCATGTTGGAGCTCGAGTCAAGTGCAGTGTACAAACGCATCTCATGGGTCCATGCCCGTTCTGGGGCTTCCCCGTGGGGGCTCGTATTTGTTCTGGCAATTGCTCCCCTCCCCCC
>BBXU01000080.1:0-11203 GCA_001598975.1 Parachlorella kessleri
AAGAGGCGCTCGTTAATAAATGCAATGCACCCTGCAGGGCTCAAATTGCCAAGTTCAACAATGTGGTGATGTGCCGCCTGACAGAAAGTGTTATCTTTCAGGGTAGGTGTGGGCATAGGACGACTTGCATGGCCCCCTTCAAGGGGCACATGGCGATAGGGCCTGCGTGGCGGCATGCAGTGGGGTTGCACTCGGCTGTTTGTTTGCCAGCACACTGGCTCACTGACAGGGGACGGACGGAGCTCAGCCGGGCATGGCATGAGGTCTGTGAGGGAGCAGCAGTTCAAGCCATGGGTGTGAACGGGCAGCGCAACAACACGCCCTCCCTAGCAGACTCATTGTCTTGCGGCAGCACACCGCTCCCGTGTGCTGTGTTGTTGCAGACCCTTACTACCCCTGCTCGCACAACCACCACACCTCCCCACAGCTGGACGGGGATGCCAAGGCGCTGTACAGTGACACAGAAGCCAAGCTGGCCGTGTCTAAACTAAAGGTGGGTGGATGGTCGGTAAATGTGAAGGTGCCTTGCATGCATGGCCTCTGCTAATCAGTGAGTGCTTATTGGAACGCTTTGCAGAACTGTAGGGTTCCTGAGGCGATCAACAATGCTGTATTTGTCGGATATTATAGCTAAGGTACAGGAAATCGTGGGTGTGGTCAGCAGGTCTGGGGCATGGTATAGACGCTGAAATATGTATGCAAATCAAAGTTACTTACCTGTTTTAATTCCGGTCTTAAGTTGATATTTGTCCAGGTGGGGCGGCTGAAGTCTCCTGTGTTCTCCCTGCGTTCTCCCCTGCGCCATTTGGGCCCCTTTGCAGGCCCGGTTTTGCGAACAAGCCCAGGCTCTCCTGCACGGCGACTTGCACACCGGATCGCTCATGGGCACCCAGGAGACCACCTATGCCATCGACCCAGAGTTTGCCTACTATGGGCCCATGGGGTTCGATGTGGGCAAGATCATTGCCAACGTGCTGCTGATGTTCCTGGCACAGGACGGCCATGCAACAGGTGGGGGAGGCTCCGGGAGGGCAGTCCAGAGGGTGTAGGGTAGCTGAGTGTTTTCTGTGGGTGGGGGGGTGCGCGGCACAATCCTGCCCACGCATGTAATGCTTAATCCATGTAGGATGGGAGTCGTGAAGCTGGCTTCTCTGTGGAGCTGGCACCACACTGACCTCCTTGGCAGTCAGCAGGCAGTCCCAGACGCGGTTCCTGCTTCTTGTGGTACTGTCCTTGTTCGTTGGCAGTAGTGTATGACCAGGAAGCCGTCTGGCTGGTGCAGAGGAGGAGCCGCGCACCGAGCAGCGGCGATGGCTCCTGCAGTGCGCGCAGCAGATCTGGGAGAAGTTCTCTGAGCAGTTCTTGCGGCTGTGGACTGAGCAGGGTCGGGGCGATGCCTACCCTGCCACCTTGTTTGGCCCAGAGGCGGATGGGGGCCCTGCAGCACTCGAGGTAGTGGGAAGCATGCAGTGGTGGGGGCGCTGCCTGGCTTTTGTGTGCTGCTACAGTGTAACAAGCAGGAACAAGAAGAACAGCAGTGGAAGTAGTGGGTATTGACAGGACCTTGACACGTAACTCCCGGGACAAATTTGTTTTGGTTATAAGCTGGACTCGTTTCCCCCCTTTTTATTCATATGGCTCTCATAACCCCTGTCACCCATCTTCTTTCCTCTCTAAAGCATGGTCTAAATGCAGCGACATCATGTGCAGCCCATGGGCAACCTTGTCGTGCCGCAGTCATTGCGACGTGCTTCCATACCGTGCTTGTTGTCCAGGCAGCGCAGAGCGCCTTCATGGCTGACCTGTGGCGGGACTCTGTGGGCTTCATGGGCGCTGTCATGATTCGCCGCATGGTGGGCATCGCTCATGTGGCTGAGATGAAGTCCATACAAGACCCTGACGTCAGGTTAGTGGGACCTTAGTGCTGGGAAGCAAGCCTGGGAAAAGTGAAACCGTCTTGCCCGTGCACCCAACCCAGGTGGCTGCCTCGACCGTGATAGTCAGGATCAAGCTGCCTGCAGCAGGGCTGACAGCATGGAAATTCACATGGTCGCTACGCACCTGCAGTTTTGGATTGATCGATTGTCTCTATGGTTTGCAGGGCTGTCTGTGAGCGGCGGGTGTTGCGGCTGGGCCGGCGGCTGCTGGTAGAGACTGCCAGCTTCAGGTCTATCCAGGATGTGGTTCAAGCAGCAGAGGCCAGTCGGCACGACGGCAAGCTGCCCTGCTTTGAACTCTGAGCCATGCCCAGTTTCCCTTCGGTGTAGAAATGAGGGGGGGGGGGGGGGTAGTGTTTTCTATTTGATAGTTCACAAACTCATGTGCTAGGGTGAGGCTTCTTTTGATTACCTTTACGCCAAGTTGGCATGCAGCATAACACATGCCCTGTTAATTGTCGGCTTGTAGAAGAGCGCAAACAATGGTGGCTTGCTGGCAGAACACAGGACATCAGGACTGGGTAAACTTTCATTCATTTAGTGGGTACATGTTCTTGTTGATCCAAGTTTGGGATGCTGAGGCAACCGCTGTATAGTTTTATAGCTCCCAGGATGTATACGTGCTGGGCTGGGGACTTCATCAGCTGTAAAGCCCTCTTAGACCCTGAATTCGCACCGTTGAACATGCGTGGCGTCCTTGAAGCGATGCATTCACTGCAAAGTTGCGACCTGACCAGTCAAGCAGTCTCAAGCGGGTCACAGCCGACTGCGGCATGGATCGTGCATTTGTATCATTCCTCCCTTTCTTGCTCCGGATTACCGTCAAACCGCGGCTTTTCCAAGTTTATGGATCCGTTTCGGAAGTATTCTTTGTTCGACTTTCCTCCATCGGCACGCGCCTTGGCTTCGCTAGGTAGCCTAGAAGCCTGGTAAGGATGCATGCAACGTTCCTTGCGTCTAGCCATCCTGCTGAAGGACCCTGGCTACCAACGTGAACTGATGTCCAGTTCAAACGAGTTGACTGTTTCGCAGGCTGGCTGCCGACCAACGCCAGGTGCAGTGATCACCAAATATGACCAAGGGAACCCAAACTCCGACATGCCAGCAGCACAAGCTGTGCCTAGCAGTGGTCAGCGCTAAGGGAGCTCTGGTGACTAGCTTTGGCACGCCAATTCTTACCGACCTGCCTGGCCTGGTAACCGCCGCCCCAAGCGCTGATGGCCAGGCAGTGGTGCTGGGTACCATATCTGCCACAGGGCCCGCTTCACTGTTCGACACAGCAGTGGGCAAGGCAAGGCTCAGGAATGCAGTGCTACTACGCCGCCTACTGTCATGGGTTGTTATTTGCCCCCAAGGCACAGTCACAAAACATACCTTTGCACCGATTTCCCTCTTATCTAACGCCACCTCGCCACATGCATTTCTTGCCATGTCGTTGCTTATTGCCTCTCCTGAAGCATTTTTGTCACCAAGCACCGTGTAGGACACCCTTAGATGCCCACATAGCCTCACCACACTTTGCCTCTTAACGGCGGCAGCGGCTTCCTGGCGTGCGTGCAGCTGGCCTGCAATCGTTTCCTGGCGCTCTCCCGCACCAGCATTTGGTGGATGACGCCTGCTTGGTGAGGTTTAAACATTGTCAATATTGCTGGGCGTCTCTTCTTGGCAAGACCCAGCCAGCCCTTTGCAGCGCCTTCCCCAAATATTTAGGTTTGGCATGTGCAGCGGACGGCCGTAGAATATGCTTCACTCCTGCGATAAGAGATCTGTCGCCGCCCTACCTTGCAGGGGCTCCACCGCCGCAGACATCCCGGGGGAGACCCAGTTCCTCCTGTTGGAGCTGACAGATGGCAGTTATGGCCTGCTGCTGCCGCTGATTGACAATGGCAAGTTCCGCGGCACGCTGCGGCGGCCCAGGTACGCTTCGCTGGCTTGAGGGCTCTTCAGTTAGTGCAATTGAGCGCAAGCAGGGCAATTGGTAGTGTGCAGTTCCGCAACTGGTGCACAGAGGGGTAACAGCTTCTATGCTGGGTGCAGGAGTGGCAGCGATGACGTCATCATCAGGATGGAGAGTGGCAACGCCACAGTGCTCACAGAGGAGTGCACAGGTTAGATTGGGCCTGCAATGCCACATCATGATGAAGACAACCTGCATCAGACAGCCTGTGCTTGGTTGGACTCTTGCCACGGCGTCTTGGGCAGTAGGTGGTGCCACAACTGGTGCTGACACCTGCGGCCGGATGTTCTACAACTCCAGTTGAGCGATGGCCAGCAGGTCCAGCAAGACTCCGCGGCCGCAGATGGATGTGAAACACAAGCAGTGTTGTGTTTACTCGTGCCTTGCAGGCGCCCTGCTGGTGGCAGCCAGCCGCGACCCGTACGAACTCCTACAGCGGGGCGTGACCGCTGCTGCCGCGCTTTCTGGCACAGCCAAGCACCGCTCCTCCAAGCCAGTGCCACCCTCCGTTGATGTGTTTGGCTGGTGGGTTGGTGTAGCTGGATCGTGGTCTGGGCCCTGGCCTTGGCAGTGCATGGTGTGACACCTAATGTCAATTCAGCAGTACTATTCGTGTAGGACCTGGGCAACAGGGGTCCCGCGGGTTCCGAGTTTACCAAAAGATGGAGTTGTGCAGGCTAAGATTTGCGTGAACGGTTGTTATAACCAGCAAACCACGAATACGGACACACAGCGATCGAAACAGCTGCCATGGTTTGCACGCTCCCCTGGGGCAGGTGCACGTGGGATGCCATGTACAGCAAGGTCAACGCAGCCGCCATCCAGGAGGGCCTTAAAGCGCTGGTGGATGGTGGGGCACCGCCCAAGCTGCTCATCATCGACGATGGCTGGCAGCAGACTGACGTGGACCCAGTGTTCCGCCATGCAGCAGGTGTGTTGGGGTGGGCATGGTAAATCCTTGACAGAAGCACTGTATCCCCAACTTTGGTTGCTGAATATGTTAAGGAGTTGCCCAGCTGTGGTCATGTCCCCTGCATGCCCTGGAAGGAATGGGGAAGCGTGAAGCGGGGTTTGCCTGCTCAGCCTGGCAGTCTGCTGCCTGCTCCCACCGAAGTCTCCTGCCGGGCTTGGTTACAGATTTGACAGCTTCAGCCGTGGTATGTAACCCTCGCTGTGCAGCATCCAGCGGGTGCTATGCCGGCGGGATTGGCATGGGGGATCATCTGGAGGCTGCCAAGCGTGTGGAGGAGGCAGCAGCTGCGCTCTTGTCCAGCCCAGACAACAATGTGAGGGCACACGATGCGATGGCGCTGTCGTTCGTGGAGTGAACAGTTGTATGTGATCTTCAACCCCAACCCAGCCGTCAGCTACTGCCCTGCTCTGTGCCATTGTATCTGTACATGCGCTGTTGCCGTCAGGTGCCATATGTGCAGCAGCAGCAGCTGCAGCGTTGCAGAAAATAGGCAAGGGCCTCCGGTGATGGGGCCACAACTGAGGTGAGCTGAGTGTTGCTGCAGATGGATAAGGGGGTGCATGCCACTCACACCGTCCAGCTGGAGGTGCGCGCGAATGGCAGCGCTTCAAACACCATGGCTGACAAGAGTGGCAGCAACGGCAACAACAGCAGCAGCAACGGCGGCCTCTTCAGGTGGCCCCTTGGCCCACGGTTTGGCGTGTGTGGCGTGGGACTTCGTTCTCGCATGTCTCTGCGTCACATCTGCCCCATAGCAGAGTTGGCAACCACTTAGCCTTGCCTCCCTGCCTTGAAATCTGCTGTCCTACCTTGCAGCTCAGCCCTCCCACCTTGGCAAGATTGAACACATGCTGCATCAATGTGGTGACTCATCTTGCTCAATACAGTGTCCTGCTGCAGCATTGTGCGCTCTTGGCTGGCAGCTGCCTACGATGCGCTGCTGAGCTCCCTGCGGCAGCTGGAGGCGTCCTTCCTGCTGAGATGCAAGAGCCTCATAGAGGCTGCTCCCGCCAACTCCTGGCAGATGCGGCTCTTCTCAACCCTGGCCACCGGTCCGCTCAAGAACCTCCTGTTGTGCTTCTATGCAGAGGTAGGGGCTGCTGCCACCTTGGCTGAACATTTCGGTGCTTGCCTGGTGGGTGCCAGGCCACAGCCCCGAGTGCCTGCAACAGTGTGGCCCTGCTCTTGACTGCTTTATGTACGCTTGTTCCAAAGCATGCAGTCTTGCTCATTCTCCATGTGTCAAGTGACATTGTTGGCAGTCTGTACGTCTGTAAGAACCAAGTAAACTGTCATTTGGTCAGCATCAAGCGCCCCATTCCTGCGTGCTACGTAGGCTTCTGACCACACCCGGCGGCTGGTATCTGTTAAGGCCAACTCCAAGTTCTCCAGGCCTGACGCTGGCTCCCAGTTTCCCCTCAATGTGAGCTGTCCCTCACCTACGCCATGGTCAAGGTGCCTCGGTCATCTTGCGAGTGCAGTGTCATGCCCGCTGGGTCGCACAATAAACATGCTGTGGGCTGGGAGTCAAGTGTGAAGGGCTGTCCTTGCACCCAGTGTGATGCGACGATGAGGCACCTGGTCTGGTTTGCCTGCTGCAGAGCACAGAAGAGGACCTGAGATCTGTCGTTGCCCACCTTAAGAAGCAGCATGGCGTGCAGGTATGTGCCAGCTCAATGTTTACTCGTTACCTCCCCACTAGGTCTTCACTCTCATGTCTGTTGCCATGTGTGTTTTGAGGTACAAATCACGTTGAACATGTGCCAGTAAACCATAGAAGGCATGTTTCGCATTTCGCATTGATGTCGTCAAGCCGGCTAACAGATGTTGATGCCGAGCACATGCTGACCTGCAGTATGTGTACGCTTGGCACGCCATGATGGGCTTCTGGGGCGGGCTGTCCGCTGGCGAGAGGGAGATGGCCAAGTACAGGCCGTGGCTCAGCACCCCAGTGCCTAGCCCCAGCCTGCTGGTGGGTTGCTAGGAGCCCACTGTGTGATGCTGAATGACGTCATGCCTCAAGCAGGTTGGAGTTTGAGAACTCTGGGGAGGACAGGGCAGGAAGGTGCGGTGCGTTCGCCCTGGCCCTGCAGGCTCCCTGCTCAGGTGGGTTGCGGTTTGTACTTTCTATGCCAGTCCCAGTACCGCCGCCCGCTGCACCTCCTTCGTGTCCAAAATGCTGTGAGGGAACTGTGGCGCTGGACTTTGTGTCATGCAGGAGGTGGACCCTGCCATTGCCTGGGTGCAGCCTGTGCTGTCAGGCGTGTGCCTCCCAGCCGACCCCCGCCCTCTCCATAATGACATGCATGCATACCTGGCAGGCAAGCAACGCGGGCAGAGGTTCACAACTTAACCATCCACATGTGAATCTTGTTTGTTACCAGGCGTGATAGACTTCACTATCTGCCAGCAGGCGGCTCAGCAGCCTTGGTGGCTGTGGGGGTGATAGGTTGATAAGAATTATACCCGCAACCTGTGTATGCTTGCTGCCAGCACCCTCTGTACCAGTCCAGCTTGCTGCTTGCACCCACGGACGAGCTCTCCTACCTGGCAGGAGCCTGCCGACTCACTTGGATGCAGGCTGCGGTGTGGACGGTGTAAAGGTCGATGTGCAGTCCACGATCGGCGTGATTGGCAGCAGCGCCGGCAGCGGTCCCGCGCTGAGCGCCGAGTACCACGCGTCGCTGGAGGCCAGCGCCCTCAAGCACTTTGGGCCCAGCCCTAATGTCATCAACTGCATGTGCCATTCCACGGACGACCTCTACAGGTGACGCTGGCTGGGCTTCAGCTGGGCCGCGCAGTTTGGTATTTTTTATGTGACGTGCACGACAAACGTTGCTTAACTTCTCACATCATTTACACTGACCAGCGGCTAGGGGTCTGCGACTGTCCTGTTCCTGTGCATTCGCCTGCCTTTGGCCCTCAGCCCCTCCCTTGGGATCAGCCATCAGGCGTCCAATCAATGCGCCTGCTGTGGCTGATGGTCTGCAGGATGGAGCTGACCAACCTGGCTCGTGTGAGCGACGACTTCTACCCGCTTAATAAGCCCTCACACCTGGCACACATCGCCAATTGCTCCTTTAACACCCTCTTCATGGTGAGTCTGAAGCGTCTGCGCTGGTAGCTGAGTCGCAAGCGCTTGAGCTGCCCAGGAGGGTGTCACCTAGGCAGCTGGCTCCCGAGCTGCCTGCTGGGCTGTGGCTGCCCTCCATTCGGTGTTGTCATTTTGCGCGAGCAGGTCAGCAAGCACCCTTTGCCGCCACTTGTTTGCCGCACATGTCATGGCCACGAACGTCTATAGTGGCCGTGTGTTGGCTATGTCTCACTGGCGCGCGTCTTGTAATGCAGGGAGAGGTAGTCATTCCTGACTGGTGAGTTGTCATTGATATCCCTTACAATTCTGTTGCCAATTACAGGTATGAGCTCCGCATGGCTTCATGATGGCTACTCGAGCTCCTGGCTTTGCATGACGGATTGCTTGAGCACTTGCAGGGATATGATGCACAGCAAGCATAGCAAAGCCCTGTTGCATGCTACAGCCCGAGCAGTGAGCGGTGAGTTAAGCCAGCGGGTTTGGCTGGCAAGAATGCATCCTGGCGTTGGTTGTGCCTGGGGCACAACACTGCAATGCAAGCCGGTTGCAGCCTCTGGGAAGGCATTAGCCAATTTGGTTCCTCACTACCTACCCAAACCCGCGCGGTTATCACAACTTTGAAGTTGAAACTGCGAGTGACAGGTCCGACAGCAGTCAGACAGCAGTGTGGCGGGTGCCAGCTGCGTCAATACACAGGTATCAAGAAATCACAACTTTTGCGTGCCAACCTGTTTGAAAGTTGGGCAACCCTCACCAGCTGCGGCAAACCTCCCTACTGCAGGTGGCCCCTTCTATGTGTCTGACCGCCCAGGCCACCACGACTTTGCCATGCTGCGTCGCATGGTGCTGCCTGATGGCTCTGTACTGCGCTGCCAGCTGCCGGGCCGTCCTACCGCGGATTGCTTGTTTGCCGATGTATCCCACGATGGCAAGACTGTGCTCAAGGTAGGCGGATGCTCATGGAACCGGACAGTGATGATGCCCAGTCTGTAGTGCTGGTGTGAGGCTGCATATGCATTGACCTGTATGCAGAGGTGCATGGCCTGTGGGGACGAAGATGGTCAGTCTGTTATCTCACTGCCAATGGTTGTTGCTGGTCCTGCTGCTGCTGCTGCTGTGTGCAGGTGTGGAACAGCAACCCCTGCACGGGCGTGGTCGCCCTGTTCAACATCCAAGGCGCGGCTTTCAGCCGGGCGCTGCGCCGCTTCCACACCCACGACGCCAGCCCCGCGGCACTGACCGCTGTGGTTTCCCCCGCTGACGTGCCCACACTCCAAGGAGCTGCCGAGCTCTTCGCTGTTTACTCTGATGCCCGCAAGGTAGGTGGAGACTCCGCCGTCGCTGGTGCTGGATGCGGGCTTATTACTGCTGCTCCTGGTTATTTTTACCGCAGGAGTTCTGTCTGGTTGTGGCTGGCTGAGCCGGGGCCTGCAGTCCAAGCTTTGGTTGTAGCAGTACTCAGATCATGATGCAGCCCTTCCAACACAGTCCGCACCTACATCGCTGTATGGTCACTGCATGCTCTGTAGGAGTTTGAGCTGCTGCGGCCCAATGACACCCAGGAGTTGACTGTTGCTGGCAATGGCGGCAGCGATGTGCTCACAATCAGTCCCGTGCTGGAGGCGGGCGATGTGCGTGTGGCTCCCCTCGGCCTTGTGGGCATGCTTAACTCTGGCGGCGCGGTGCTCAGCTGCACGCTGTCTGGTGAGCGCATGTTTGGGGTTGTGATGCCCACCTGGGAGTGCGCTGCTTCGTACTGCTGCTGGTGCTGCTGCTCCAGCTGAATGGCTGGTCCCTCCTGGGCAAGCTGGCCGCAAGCCAAGAAATACATGTACTACGTTAAACAACAGTATTGTGATGGTAGGGTTGTCTCAAAGACTTCCAGTATATATTGGTGTCCCTTGGTGGCAATGAGAACGGCTCTGGTAACTGTTTGGTTACTAGTGCTGCTTGCAGGTGGTGAGGTGGTGCCGGAAGCATCTCAGGAGGAGGAGAAGGCAGCAGCAGCAGCAGTAGCAGTCAATTTGTCAGAGGCGCTGCCGCTGTGCACGCTGCGCATCAAGGGTGGCGGCGCCTTCCTTTGCTATGCATCACACAAGCCAGCAGCGGTGCTGGTTGAGGGGCGGGAGATCCCATTCACCTATGATGCAACCAAGGTGCGGGGCTGGCAGTGGCAGTGACTTGTGCCCTTAGTAAGGGTGGCAGGTAGGGCGAAAGGAGAGTGAGAGGCAAACTGTACTGACTGGACTGTGTTCTGCTGCAAGGCCTTGGGGCAACGGCGTCCACAATTGGTCGCCTTGGCCGCATCAGCTGTGTCGGCAGCTTTGCGTCTTGCTCAAGGCTAAAGCAGCTCGTGAAAACACAAGTCGGATGTTCGTGGAAACCCTGCCATTTCTTACTAGCCTTGCAGGCCGCCCTGACATTTGATGTACCCTTCGGCGCAACTCCGGAGCAAGAATCTGTCATTCAGTTCTAGATTCACTACTTAAATGAAGAAATGAGGTGGAGAAGCACAACGTGTGGAATTGGGTACATGCCAGCCAGCCTCTGCGCTACGAGCTTTCAGACGTACACAGTGCCAGTCTGGATGAGAGAGTTCGAGGTATGCCTTAGGGGTGTGGGACTCTGCGCATTGCTCCAGGACATATACATTCACTTTTGGTAGCAGGCGCAACTTTTTTCTAGCCAATCAGCTTTCTTTGAGATGCAGGCTCTCTGGGCGACTTTTCCCTAGTTTAGTCGTTGTAGGTTACCCCATGAACTATGGTGCAGCTAGTGCGATCCATAGTAGATAGTCCTGGATTTGAGAGGGCAGCATGCAGGGGATGTGTGTGGGTCATCAGGGTGCCTTAGCCAGTGAAGCTCTCCCGGATATGTCTACGTGATTCCATATCTACCTCCTCAGCCTTCCTTATCAACATATTTATTCCTGCTGCCTGTTACTTATGCATTTCCAAGCGTACCTTGGTATCTACCTCCTAGGCTGCACTGCACTTCCTACACCTGCCTTATGAGATGTTAGGGGCAAGCTCACTTGTTTACAAGTGGACGTTACTACCGCATATCATCTACTTTGCCATGCGGTATCCTGTCGAAGCAAGCATAGCCGGGTTTGGTGATAGCACCTTGTGAATTAATTGTAGTAAGAACAGAAACAGTACAAATCAGCTACTGGTTGAGTTTACGCTCAGGCCACCTACCAGGGATGCAGGGGGTGCCATTCAATAAGGAATATAAGGTGT